>WURV02176532.1:0-61550 GCA_011762755.2 Epimenia babai
AATACGATATCAACCGCTTGCCCACGTCCACCGAATGCGCCTTGTTGTTGTCCATTATAAATGATATTCAGTGCGGCGGCATTGCTTGCAGCGAGAACGATCTCATTGATAGAGCGGAATTCGAGTGGTGCTGTATTGGGTGTCACCAACTGGTCAATGCGGATGTTGCCATCAGTTGTGATGCGTAACCATGTTCGTTGCGTAACCTCAATCGTGATGACAACACCAGTGCCATCATAATCTTGAATAATGGCGGGCTGACCTTCTTCTGGTGGGCGTGGCGTGAATGTTGGTGCGATAGTACGGGTGACAGTGGCGGGTAATTCACCCAATACAAATGAATTTTCGGATGTGTCGTCGCCTGCTTGTTGAAATAGTGTGTAGATCACGAAAACAATGACAGCAAGAGCTGCGCCTGCGACCAAAATTACCGCAAGTAAATTAAACACACGCGCAAAACGTTGTTCTCTCTGATTACGGATGTCACCTAAACTGACACGCGGTAACGATGGATTGGTATCCGTAATTGAACGTGCCGCAAGCGGACGCGGTTCGCTATCCTCATCTTCTGGATTCGGATTGGTCTCGTCTAATCGCCGTCTACGCCGACTGCGTTTACGATCTTTGTGTTCATTGGGCTTGGTTTCTTTTTTACGTTTACGTCGCCATCGTCCGCCCTGATTACGATTCTCTAAGGCTGATTCGTAATAGACAACAACGGTATCCTCATCTAAACCCAGATATTGCGCATAATTGCGCAGAAATCCGCGTGTTTGCACTTTGGATAGATCAGAAAACTCAAACTCTCCCTGCTCAAAGGCTTCTAGTAACCGTTTGCGAATTCTGAGCGCGTCAACGGCATTATCAATTGTGAGTTCTTTTGCCTCGCGTGATTCGCGTAGATATTGCCCTAGAGACAGTGGATCCATACATATATCCGGGACTAATTGGAGAGATTATATAATGTGTCGCCATATTGCCATCATGCTTGAATATTATAATAGCAATCTCAAAAACAGAAAATGAATGACTAATAAAGAAAACAGCCCCGTATCAATAGTAAACGGGGCTATCTATCTTATATAACATGGTTAACAAGTGATTTACTCGTCAGCGTTATCGGTATCAGCTTCAGCTTGTTTTTCTTCTTCGATAGCGTCAATCTGTGCACGCATTTCGTCAGCTGGAAGAATCTCGGTTGCCATATCTGTTGCTTCCTCATCGGAAACGATAGCTTCACCGTCTTCGCCTGTTTCCTCATTGCTTGCACTACCATCTGCGGCAGCACGTTCTTCGAGGAATTCAGCCATTGTACCTTCTTGGATGATGGTAACTTTGACATTTGGTGAAATTTCATTACCAAGACGAATAGGGACTTCGTGTGTACCAAGTTCACGCAGACCTTGTTGACTGATACGACGACGGTTGATGTCTACACCACTTGCTTCTAAGAGTGAATCAGCAATTTCTTGGGTGGTAACAGAACCGAATAACTTACCAGTGATCGCAGCGCGACGTTCAAAGATTAATTCAACGCCATCAATTTCACGAGCGAGGTCGTTCATACGTTGCTCTAATGCCGCACGTTTAGCCACAGCTTGTTCACGCAATTTCTTTGCGCGGTTTAATTCACCGGCGGTTGCTTTTACAGCTAACTTCTTAGGGATTAAAAAGTTGCGTGCGTACCCATCAGCAACATCAATGACCTCACCAGCAACACCGTGCTTATATACATAGTCGAGGAGGATAACTTTCATGACCGCATTTCCTTTTGCTAAAATAATAGCGCCTCCCGACGATGAGAGACGATTATGTCTACTTTACTTAAACTGAGCTATTATAAACAAGCGACCTTATCATGCCAAGTGGGAGATAATAAATGCCTTTACTTAATCCACCAATTGTTGATCTACATATGCACACCTATCATTCAGATGGACAACCATCACCGCAATCATTGCTTGATGAGGTGCTTAAGAAGGGGCTCAAGATCATCGCCATTACCGATCATGATGGGATAGATGGTAACAAAGAAGCA
Organism: Epimenia babai; assembly: GCA_011762755.2. Classification (NCBI taxonomy): domain Eukaryota; kingdom Metazoa; phylum Mollusca; class Solenogastres; order Cavibelonia; family Epimeniidae; genus Epimenia; species Epimenia babai. The sequence continues at coordinate 2,039 of WURV02176532.1, forward strand.
CAATCCTTGATTAAATCGCAAGCGTTGCCCTTAGAATTGATCCCTGCGATAGAGCTTACCACATCTTGGGATGGTATAGATAAAAGTGTTGATGTGCTTGGTTATTTTCTCGATTTTGATAATCCTGACTTCCAGACTGTGCTAAAAAATGCGCGTATAGATTTACAAGAACGGATGCAAACAGTCTGTGACTTCTTAACTGCTGATGGTTTTCCGCTGACTTATGCTGAGGCTGAAATACAAAATCCACGTTTTGTTGGCGGTGTTGCGATCATTGATGCGCTAGTCGAAAAAGGCTATGCACCAGATTTTCGAGGCGCATTCCACTTATTTATTAAATGTGCGCGTGATGTGCGTGGCGTAGGCCTCAAAATTCAAGACGCAATAACAGCCATTCACTCTGCTGGCGGGGTAGCTGTTCTAGCACATCCAGCGCGGATACGTTCTGGCAAGCCTAATCTCAATTTTGACGAAGTTAAGCAACTTGTGGATTGGGGACTCGACGGCATCGAGATTTATCATCACAGCAACAGCCCTAACGAACGCCAACATTACCTCGATATTGCCCAACGTTTAGACCTCTTAATCACAGGTGGCTCAGACGAACACAATCTCCCAGCAGGTTTTACACGCCTTGCCACCGAACCTGTGACTGCTGAAATGGTTGAAGGATTAAGAGAGAAAAGTCGAGATTATCGGTAGTGTAAAAAACAATTGTGAGAAATTGTGTTTATGTTATTAACTCATCATTTGATTCGATGGGTTCTATCAATGGGGGAGTATCGCTCTTTTTGTCTATGTCCATTGGCGGGTTAGATAATAAGGGACTGATAAATATACCTACAATGCTTATTAGTATTCCCATTGATGGGAAAAATGTAAAGAAGCCAGTGTTAAAAAAATCGCCTAACCAGTTGAATAAAAAAGTTAAACCAAACGACACACCACCAGTAATTAGGCATATGCCGAGTAAAATAGCCCCACGCCCATAGATGATGACTCTAAAAAGTGCCCCCCCATGACGACCACCACCTAATCCGACTTTTGCTTCACCGCGCCATATAACGACAATGCCTGCTACAACAAATATCGTACCAACCAAAAGTCTCATCCAGCTATCGGAATTGTCCACATAAAACCTATCTTCTTAACTAACAAGTTATTCTAATGATACTTGATTCCTATACAATACACCCTCGTGCAGGGCTAAATTGCGACTATAATCGCTTCATGACAAACTCAAAAACACAATCCCAAAGCACATTTAACGGCTTTCAACTGATCGTGGTTGGGCTGGTATTTTTTAGCTTTTTTATGTCTGCGCTTATCAGCGGGACTGTATTCGAGCGTTTACCGCACCTCGAAGATGAAGTCGCTTATTTGTTTCAAGCGCGAGTATTTGCGCGGGGCGATGTCGTGGTTGATATTGAACAGCCATCCAACGCTTATTGGCAACCCTTCGTCGTCTCATATCATGAAACAGGCAACCGCTTCAGTAAATACACCCCCGGATGGTCATCTATACTGTCATTGGGTGTGAATTTCGGGCAGGAGTGGGTGATTAACGCCTTTTTCGGCGCGTTGACGGTCGCCGTTGTATTTCGTCTAGGAAGTGAAATATTCAATCCTGATGTCGGCATGATTGCTTCGGCATTGACGGCATTTTCACCGATGACGCTCTTGCTCAATGCCTCATTTATGAGCCATACCTCTGCCATGTTCTTCTTCACGATGTTTATGTATTGCTATTGGCGCATCACGCTTAAACGCAATACGATTCGATGGGGGCTTCTCGCTGGTTTGATGCTCGGCATGATGGTGGTCAATCGCCCCTTAACTGCAATTGCACTGATTGTCCCCTTTGTTATTTATAGTATTGTACGCTTGCTCATAGCACTCTATAACGATGTCCAACAAAATAGCGATAAGCGCGTATATCAATTTATCCCGACTTTACGCCCCTTAGTGATTTTTGGCATGATTGCCTTGATGTTCGCCTCTGCAATCCCATTCTATAATGCCACAGCTACTGATCACGCTGGCTTAAATTTATATACACTTGTTTGGGACTATGATCGTGTCGGCTTTGGAACTTGTTGTGGACGTAGTAGTGTGCGTGGAGATATGCAGGGGCATTCTATCCTTAAAGGATTGCGCCACACCCGTTTTGATCTCTCGCTGACAGCGGCGGATTTGTTCGGTTGGCAAATCGGACAAATTGATGAAGAAGTTGAACGCCATCTGCAAGTTGAAAGTGATTATTATCCTTTACTCGGTTTGAGTTGGTTGCTGATTCCATTTGGCTTAGTTATTGGTCTAAGGCGGGTAGCATGGAAATTTGGAGCTTTATTAGCGATGGGGTGGTTTGTAATCCCATTATCTCAAAATGCGGATTTCTTATCGCAGAGTAACACACAAATTTGGCAATGGGTTATTGGTGGGGCATTGATCTTTTTGACTTTAGGTATAGCAATTATGCTCGAACGCAAACGCGACCCTAAATCATTATGGGCATGGTTGTTTGCATCAGTAGCACTGAGTTTAGTTTTTACCCATCTAGCTTATTGGATTGGTTCACAACGCTACGGCACACGCTATTATTTTGAGGCGATTTCATCATTAGCCTTATTATCCGCTATTCCGATAGCATGGCTAGCCCGTCAATACGGACGGATGCTCGTATATGGTGTTTTTGGTGTTGTATTGGTCTATAGCTTGTATTTCTATAGCACGCCCCGCATTCATGCCCTCTATCGCTATAATCAGATTAGCCCTGTGCAAGCTGATGCTGTGCGTGAACGTGCCGATGACCCTGATATGCCGATTCTAGTAATTGCGACAGATGCCGATGGCGATGATACCGTCACCCGTTGGCGGTCGTATGGCAGTTTGATGGTATTGACGAGTCCCTATCTGGATAGTGAAATTGTGGTTGCGCGTGATTTCTTACCCGGAGGGGGTATTCGTGAGGAGATCATTGCGCGTTTCCCTGATTATCAAATTGTGGAAATGTATGTGAATGGCAATGATTGGTGGTTCCCAGAAGAGGAATAATCGTAAAGGGCAGGGTGTTTGCCTGCCCTTTAAGTGACTATTCGGTTTCTGTTGCTTCGGTGCTGGCGTTATCATCATCCTTGCCGGCTTCATCGGTTTCTGCGCCGAGCATTGCGATTAAACCAAATGACCCCATAATCGCAAATAACATTGGAGCCATAACAGGCGCACCACGGATGAAACGCTCTACATTTACACCTGCCGCACCTTCTGGTAAATCGTAATTAACGTGTAACCCTAATCCGAGAACACCCATTAAAACCATAGATACCATCACCCAGAAATAGATGAAATAATCCGTTTCTGTATGACGATGATAAATTGCCATCACTGTTGTCACAATCGCGCCAAATAACCCGAACACAGTTGGAATCCACACAAAGATATTTTCGAATTCTGTGCGACCATGATCGAGAAACGCGCTTAATGTCGCCGCATATAACCCGAATGCCACCAACCATAAGAATTGGCGTGTTTGGGGGAGAGGTGTTTGGAAGGTCAATACACCGGGTAAGGTGAGCTTTCCAGTTTCTGGTTTTGTATCTTCTAGTAATGCGATAATAGCCAAAACACCGACACCAGCGAATGCCAAAGGACCTACAACGGGAGGCGCATAGATCAGCCAATCCCAACGTAGACTTTGCCCAATAGTGGATGGAGGTAATGCCCGCGCCCAGTGAAATGCTGAACCGATAACGCCAACACCAATGCTAGCCGCGCCTACCCCCATCACTACTAATGTTGATAACGTATAGGACTTGCGCCCAATACGTAGATACAAAGCGAACAGTAAGATCAACCCTGCCACAGGACCAAATACAACCGGAATTGCCTCCCCTGGCTTGATTGATCCACTAATGAGGTGGGCAAGGTAAGTCTCTACGCCCATGCCGATTTCTGTAAGTGCTACCAACAACAATAGTAGGTCATTACGAGTGACAGGTAGTTGAAAATCACCGATTCCGGGGATTCTTGTACTTGTTGACGGGGTTGATATACTCATTTATTTAGTCGCTTTCCGTTTCTGCTTCAGCTTCTGGTTCTTCTATTTCTATACCAAGATATTCTCTTGCAGAGTCAATGGATGGGAAGGTTTCTGGTAAATCAAGTGGTTCCAGACCTGCTTCTTCTAGGCGGTGATCGATTTCTTCGCGTAGTTCTGCTAAATCGTGAAGAATCTCATACGCACCATGCCATTGTGTGTAATCTGCACCTTGCATCCATGCGCCAAACTTTGCTGTCCGTCCCCAGTGATGCCACAGGTTAAAGTAGGTAAAGTCGATAGGCTCATCAAATGGTGCTGCTGTGAGCAAGTCATTATCACGTAATGGTTGCATCATCGCATCTGAATATTGGACAAATGTATTGATGCTTTCCACGAGTGCGTCACCATCTTCGTAGAATTGCTCAACGAAGTTACTAGAGTGACACGCCAAACAGACATTTTGCATACGAATGCGGTTTTCTGCGGCATTTGGACGTGGTGTCGAAATTGGTGCTGCTAAGAACCATGTCAAGCGATCACCGACATCATGCGTGGTTGCAGATAATCCAAAACCACTCATATGACAGGTCGCGCATGTTGGCGCAGGCATATCGACAGTTGTAAGTGTTCCAGGTTCAGCATCCCAGTTCCAGTCGTCACCGCCGGTCATATAAGCGATACCATGTGGACTCTCTTGATAGATTTCCCACTGTGGATGATCAGGACCGATATGGCAAGCGTTACAGGTTTCCGGTTTGCGCACTTGTTCTAAACTGAATTCATGGCGCAGATGGCAACCCGTACAATCGCCGACTGATTGATCAGGATTTGGTCTACCAACATTATGACAACCTTCACAGGCAAAGCGTGTTACCGCCGGACCTTCTAACTCATGTAAAGAGTTACGTGCGCGGTTAGGAGATTGTCCACCTTCAGGAATAGACAAATAAAGTTCCATGTGTTCTTCAGAAAGTGGCTCAGTACCGGCATAGGCAACATAAGCGGGTAGCGCATGGCGACTTAAGTTGAATTGTTGCACTTGTTCACGGTGACAAGTTTCACAGAGTGCTGGTGATGATGCTGGGAGGACATAGAAGTCCTCATCAGGATGCTCTACGCTTCCTGCATAGCCTTCATCAACCTCATGGCAACTGGCACAACTGACGTCATTAGCAAAATGCTGACTTTCAGCATACTGATTGACAATACCCGGTGTGTGATTAGTATGGCAAACAACACAGGAATCATCAGAATCGGCTATTTGCATAGCCAAGATGGAATCTGCTGATGGCAAATCGCCCGCCCGCACCGCCTCTGATGAGAAAGCAACGATGAGCGCGAATGCAACTAGCAAAAACCCCGTTATGAATGTAGCTGTAAATAATAAGCGCGATCTTCCTAGAAGGCGCATGTGTCCCCCTTTCTATATAGGTTGGAAAAAGGTACATCTAAGTTATAGATAATCATCTTATTTTATTTGCATCTCTCCTTTTGTAATGGCTTCAATAAAATCGACAGCATGGATGCGCAATTCTTCTCGTTTCCCAGATATGAGACCATCACGTTCCCATGCCCGCATGATACGGCTGACCGTTTCGATCCGAGAACCGACAATATCAGCTATATCTTGGCGAGAAACAGGAATGGTGATGAGTATCTCATGTTCATCAATATGCGCACCAAACTGCGTGATCAAACGCATCAAGCAATTGGCGATGCGTTGCTCAACATAGTCATTGGATAATTCCCGAACACGGTTGTAAGTACGATGCAAATGTTTCGATAAAAATGATGAAATTAAGATGGATAGCTCGCTGTGTTGCTCAATAAACATTCGGAAATCACTTAACGTAAATTGATGGATAACACCGTCTTGTAAAATCTCGGCATCACCAACAAACGTGCCATCATGAAAAACATAATCAAGCGGGAATAGTTCCCCAGCACCATGTAACGCTAATACGACTGATTTGCGTTCATCATGATGCACGATGCGCACACCGCCGATATCCAAAAGGTAGATATTGGTTGGGAGCATTCCTTGTCGGAATAATTTTTCTCCGCGTGTGACCTTACGGGCACGTCCGATGAGCAATAACTTGCTCAAAATGCGATCAGGTATTGTCTCAAACGGGCAATGCTGGCACATAGGTATAGGTGCTTGTAGTAACGCCATAAAATTAGCCTCCAACCGTATCATCTGCTGGACGGGATTTCATGCGTTGTGTCAGCTGTGTTTTTAGACGATTGCGTTGGTTATCATAATTGCGTTGGTTGATCTTGCCTGCTTTTAAATTCTGATCGAGTTCTGCCATTTGCTTGATGATGTCATCATCGGTCATTTGTGACTGCCGTTGATGATCCAAGAAGAAGTAAATACCAGAAGTGACCATCAGCAAGATACCAATACCCCCAACTACAATTGCTAATGTGCTAATTGTCTTTGCTGGTGTTTCAGATGATGACGCGATAAGGCTTTCTGCACTTAATAATTCAAAACTAATTTGTTCACCAGCAGATATAGGATCACCGAGGTAACTATCAAATACACCATTAGCGAAATTCTGTATGCCATGATTGCGAATTTGCGTACCGCCAATACCAAATGCTGAAGGCTCAACCATGACTTCGATTTGATTGCTCATATCGTAATTCACAGGGAACTCAAAGGTCATGCCTTCGAGGTATGGTAAGCGATAATTCAAGTAAACGAGGTGTTCTGTATCTGGTAAAACAGGCTCGGTATCATAAAGTGTGTAACCATCTGAACCGAGTAAGAACCGTTGAATTAACTCATCAGTTGGCACTAATTCTGCACCCTCTGGCAACGAAATGGCGATAGTTTGATTACGGAAGTCATCAACCTCGATGTCGGTTGTATACAAACGATCTGATGTGTTATCAAAACTCATCACCTGAGATACATACACACCACCATCATCCATCTTCCTGATTTGCGTGAGTAGCAGGTCAATCTCGATGACTTCAGGATCATTAGTCGAGTCATAAATCGTCAATGGCAATTGCATTGCGCCATCAAATGAATTACCAACCACGACTTCAGTTGTAAAGACTGTTTCATTATAGACGGCTGTCACGAGGTAATTATGGGTGTTATTGAGTGTGATATTTTCAAATGTATATTGCCCAGACTCGCTTAGTGTCGTCTGGAAATCCAGTTCACTAAATTGCGAATCAAGCACATGCAACGCAATAGAGATGCCATCAGGTACAAAACCACCTTCAGTACCATTGTTGATCACACCTGTTACCACGCCGATTGTTTCAATAATCTCTGGTTCAGCTTCTGCTGTAAATTCCGGCGGAGAAAATGTCAGGTCAATATCATTTAATGTATAGACAAACCATGCAACCGCCCAGCGTTCGTCATCACTCAGTGAATTAACCCAAGGTGGCATCAATGTGTCCAAACGACCATTCGTAATAATTTCAAAATAATCATCTATTGTTTGCCCCTCAATTGCAGAGGGATCAGTGAAATTAGGAATGGTGTCAATTTGACCAGATTGTACGAGTTCGCCATCACCTTGTCCCGTGATGCCATGACAAGCAGTACAGTTCTCAGCGAAAATTCGCGCACCGTCTTGTAAATCAATATCTTCTAAGTTGACGGTCTCAATGGATTCAAGTGGAATATTAGTTGGTTCTGGGGGAATCGTAGCAACAATTTCTGGCTCAGTGGATAAACTACCACAAGCACTAAATAACAAAGTAAATAATACCAGTAGTGGCAAAATTGACTTTGGTGATGAAATCACCTGATATTTTTTACTCATTCTTCCCCTGCGATTTTGATGATTATGCGCATTACTAACAAGCGTAATCCTAACATTAATCATGGCAAACTTCTTTGACATAGATCAATTTTCCTTGTTTTCTCTTTAAATCGTGATGTGTGGTATTTGATATAAATCAATTAGTGTATTTACTATATTTGCTTTACACTTTTATAGGTAGCGATTTGATCTGATGGGTGACAAATGACCCTTTAATAGGGGATGGAGTGCATGTAATGACACAAGAGCGTTGTGGGTGGAGCGGAACTGAACCTATTTATGTGACATATCATGATACGGAATGGGGCGTTCCTGTATATGATAATCAAAAGTTATTCGCCAAACTGATTTTAGATGGCGCACAGGCGGGCTTGAGTTGGATTACCATTTTACGTAAACGTAATAATTACTACAAAGCCTTTGATAACTTTGACGCAGAGAAAATTGCCCGTTACGATGATGCCAAAATTGCCGAATTATTAGACAACGCCGGAATCGTGCGTAACCGTCAGAAGATCAATTCAACCATTAAAAACGCGCAAGGCTATCTCAAGATCATGGAAACAGAGTCGAGCTTTAGTGAGTATCTATGGTCGTTTGTAGAGGGTAAACCCATTATCAACGCATGGGAAACTATGGCAGATGTGCCAGCGCAAACAACATTATCACAAGCACTCAGCAAAGACCTTAAAAAGCGTGGATTTAGTTTCGTCGGTCCGACGATTGTCTACGCTTTCATGCAAGCAGTCGGCATGGTTAACGATCATGTGACAACCTGTTTTCGTTATCAAGAAGTGATTGATGGCTATAAATAAAAAAGGGACGATACCATGATCGTCCCTAAAAGTTGTGAGATATAAGTTGTTATTGATTCTTTGATTTTGTTGCGTTTTGCCATTGACTGAGCAATAAACGACGTGCGCTTTCGGTTAATCCAGCCGCAATAACGACTTTCACGAAATCAAGCCCGATGAAGGGTTTACCGCCCCATGCCCACGCTGTACTCCATGACACTGTTTCTTCCAGAGCGATGGATTGGATATTTTTCAGTACAACGATACCAAATAAGTAAATCACAGCAACGCCAACCATACCCGCTACAAAACGACTGATAAAATGATCGGGCAGATTCTCAACGATCAAGCCAACCACACCAGCAGCCGCAATGAAACCAATCAGATAACCACCTGTTGGACCAATTAGCGCGGCAGTTCCAACACCGTTAGCGTCAAATGGAAATCCGAGCGCGATCATCGAAACATAACCGAACATAGCTAATGCGCCATCACGTCCACCGAGTACCATACCAGCAAGAATGACAACAAGCGGTTGCATTGTGAAGGGCACTGGTACTGTGTTGATTTGAACTTTTGCTGCGAGGATGGTTAGTATAGAGAATACCGCAATAGCAATTAAACGTTGTAAATCAGTAAAGTCACGAGTTCTTTCATACGTGCGTAACATAGAAAATCCTTAATATATTTAATTCACGGTCAGTCATTTTTAAAACGCTGACCCATAATCAAACTACGCAACCTATAACCCTTGACGAAGTAAGAGGTTGCGTAGATAGTCGCAAATTTAAGTATTGTTTTCAGCTGTTGGTGCTACGATAACCTGCACCAATTCGTAATGGACATCGCGTGCGCGTCCCTCACCTTTAAGATCATGTTCTTCAATTAAAGTTACTATTGCGCCAAGTGTTGGCAGTTCGTAACGAGTTGCCCACTGATTGACATCTTGCACATTGCGTAAATATGCCAAACGACTCTGATTATCCATCCGGCGGATTTTACCCTTGGCGCGATTAAATTTTAGATTAATGAGTTCATTTGCGAGGTCTTCGCGTTCTTTGCTGTTCAAGTATGCCATGTTAGCTCCACTTGCTGATTCCGGTCTTTGGTTATTGGTGGCTCAATTTTACCTTACAGCGACCTATATGCCAGTTGTAAATCCCAACTGCTTTGATTAATCCTGCTACAATAATCCGAAATCAATCACACCCTATCAATAATAATGGGTTAATTTTTGCCTACATAACAAGATACACACCCGCAATTGGTGTGCGTACACTCCGACACATTGTATAATCACAAACATAGATAACCAACGAGTAAGTTATGTTTGACACAATTAAAAGCGTGAGTGATATCACGCATTACATTCGTGATCTATTTGAACACGATGTCACCTTACAAGATGTATCTGTACGTGGTGAAGTTTCCAATATGACCCAAGCCTCATCGGGGCATTGGTATTTCACCTTAAAAGACAGTGACGCGCAGATCAAATGTGTGATGTGGCGGTCTAGTGTTGCCAAACAGACCACCATACCCAAAAATGGCGATGCGCTAGAAGTACATGGGCGTGTGAGCTTATATGAGCCTCGCGGGGAATATCAACTCTATGCTGATATGATTCGTCCGGTTGGCTTAGGCGATCTCTATCAGCAGTTTGAACGCCTCAAATCCAAACTTTATGATGAAGGTTTATTTGATGCAGACCGCAAGCGCGAGCATCCCGCATTTCCAAAGAAAATTGGCGTGGTGACTTCAGCAACGGCGGCGGCATTCCAAGATATTCTCAATGTGCTTCGTAGACGTTACCCCCTTGTAGAAGTGATTATTAGCCCCACACAAGTGCAAGGCGCAACCGCACCTCCACAGATTGTTAAGGCAATTAACCGCTTAAACAAACACACCGATGTCGATATCATTTTATTGTGTCGGGGTGGTGGGAGTATTGAAGATTTGTGGGCATTTAATGATGAAAAAGTCGCCCGAGCAGTCTTTAAAAGTCGTGTTCCAGTTGTGACAGGTGTTGGGCACGAGACCGACTTCACGATTGTTGATTTTGTTGCTGATGAACGCGCACCAACGCCATCAGCCGCAGCAGAACTCGTGACTCCTGATGTGTCTGATATGCGTGAGCAATTTGGACGTTTATATGAGGCATTAATCGGCTTGAGTTACGATCAAATCCTGAATCGGCGCACCAAGCTAGAATCAACACAAAAGACATTAGGCTATGTCTCACCAGAAAACACGATTCGCAACATGCGCCAACGGATTGATGATTTGAATCTGCGCTTAACACAACAGCAAAAAGCACAATTTGATTTACGCAAAGAACGCCTCATCAGCAAAACAGCCGCATTAGAAGCGGCCAGCCCACGGGCGATATTGCGACGAGGCTATGCTATCGTCACACGTGAAGATGGCAGACGGGTGATCTCCGAACTTGATGTGAAGCCCGGTATGGAATTAAATGTTCGATTGAAAGACGGCGAATTTACCGCACGAGTGGAGGAAGACACCAGTGGACGACCGCATCAACGATCTCTCTTTTGAGGAAGCGTTTGAAGAATTAGAAGGAATTGTCGCCAAATTAGAATCTGGCGAATTGACTTTAGAAGACTCTGTGGATTTATTTGAGCGTGGACGCAAGTTATCAGAACGCTGTCAATCCTTGCTTGATGGTGCTGAACTGCGTATCAATAAACTTACCGATGAAGGCGAAATCGAACCCTTAGAGTAAATATATCCTCATTGGTTTATCCCACAAAATCCCATTATATCCCAAATTTGGGATATAACTTGGGATATATTGTGCATTTGCCTATTTTTAATCTAATATCGCTGGTTTTGTGGCGGACTTAATTGCATGATGAGGCGTATAGTCGGTTCATAATTACTACAGGCTTTCATAGATTGGTTGATTGCTGTTTTTGCCCCATTACCATCATTACCATGAAGTCGCCCTATAGCTTGGTTCATCAATAATCCCGGATGATGATGATAATTATTATGTAGTTCAGCGTAAACGGTGTCTGCTTGTTCATATTGCCCTTTAAGCGCGAGGGCATTGGCTTTAGCGAGTCGTTTTAATTGTGGGTCACGTCCACTCATCGCTCTAATGCGATTATAAATAGCAAATGGCACACCAAGTACAAAAATAAAATTAATCATTAGCATCTTCATTGACATTCGTGCCGCGCAAGCATCACACATATAACGCCGTTTTGTTGACCATCCATATACAACTAACAAGAAGTAGAAATAGAATTCAGTGTAACCTTTCACACGGTCAAACATCCCACATTCATCACAACAACGATAGTTCTCACCAGCCGTAATAACTTGTTTGTTATTATCGAAAACAGTCTCACAATAACGGCAGTAAACATATTTCGATGTTTCTATTCCTGTGAGGTTGATAGTTGCCTTACAATGCGGGCAGACTTTAGCACTAAATTCACTTTCTTTACCCTCAGAGATGAGTTGTTCACGGTGACGAATCGCCAATACTCGTGACGACATCTTATCGACATGCTTTTCTAAATCGAGTGCTTTGATTTTTTGTACTTGGATAACAAAAGCACCACGTCCAGCTAATTGATTCTTGAAATGTAGCGAGATTTTGTTTAGGTCGGGCGCGATGACCAGACGATTATCACGTACAGTTGTATCGACAATAGCATCATAGGGTAGGAATTCATCCTTTAACATTAAGCCATCTGGCGTAGTGCTCCCATTTTTCGCCCCAAATCCCATCGCATGACCATTCGCACCGATATATTTAAATTTAAATGTTAATTCTTCAGTAGCTATACGCATATATAATCCCCTAATCTGTGTTTAGCCTCTTGAGCATTCTTATGATACGCCCATAATTAGGATCATGTACTAATGTAATGGTTATAAAATTGTCATTGTGTGGGAATTTACGTTTTTTGATACGGTGTATTGTGCTATAAAATTTGGATGATAATATTGTATTTTACACTGATAACAGGGGGTATAATTACAATTCTATCATATTAGAAAGGTAACAAATTATTTATGATTATCAAATTATCTATTCTAAGTACAATAACCGCATGTATGCAACTACTTTTTTATTTTTACCTGACTACTAATAGTTTCTTAGTTAGACCTTTCCATCTGATCTATTTAGTAGCTTTTGGTATTCTACTGATATTTGGACTTGGGCTGTCTTTGATGAATAGTCCTAAAAAGGAAGATTATTTTGCGTTTACAAAATTGACACTTATTGAAAACGCAAACAGGGTGTTTTTTGAACGATTCCCCTTGTTATTGTTAACGATTGTGGCTTATATCGGCTCTCTTTTGTTGGTTCGCGAAACAGGAATTATGTTTGTCATCACTTTTGGAGTGCAATTCATAGCTGGTTATGTATTTGCGTTTTTTGCTTCTGTGTTTTTAGTGTTCTATTTTACGTCCATCGTTTATTTGTTTACACGCCCATCAGCATAGTAACGATACATAAGGGATTACATTTGATAACATAAAATAACCACTAATCCCGCAACATATTCAACACCATCACCAGCACAACAAATCCAAAGCCAATTTGTGCCAGTGTCGTTTCACCGCTTGTATATAAGATCGTCGCGGAGATCAAAATCGCGCTGACAAACATGGTGCGCTGAACTTTTCGCTGTTCTAATTCGAGGCGTTTCAATTGCTGACGATGCGCCATACTCAAATCTGCGGTTACGCGAATATCACCATCTTCTAAGCGTCGTAACACCGAATCCGCACGACTTCCGGTTGTGATAACCCGTTTAACGCCCGTCTGCAACAATGACCGCAGAATCTCGCGCCCATTACCACTGAATAACGCCTGAATAGATGGCATTCCACCATCTTCAGGCATAACCAATGTCCCCGGTTTAATGTTGATACCAAAGCCCTTAGCCACTAATTTCTCAGTAAAGGGTTGTAGTTCATTCCAAGGATTATAAGGCGGATACATACTCGTACACATCCCGCTTAAAATGCCGATGGTACGCCCGATATAAATGAAATCCTGCGGAATATAGAAGGGCATATCGAAGATAAGATCGTTGAACTCTTCCGCTAAATCTGCCATTTGATCGTAATCAATATTCTTCAAGTCCGTCATATTCAAGCCCCACACCTGATCAAATGTAGCGCGGGCAGCTTCTTCAATGCGAGTTAAATCAGCCCCAGGGAGAATAAACCCAAGCTCGACATAACTTTCAATCAACCGCTTGGCATCACGAGTCAAAACCGCCTGCATCGTATTGACAATGCCATCAGCAATTTCTTGCGTTAATGTTCCCGTCATCCCAAAGTCCACAAATATCAGATAAAAGGGACGACCTTCAGCACCGAAATCAGCATTTTCATCATCAACGGGTAGCGGGTAAATAAATAGATTCCCCGGATGCGGGTCAGCATGGAAGAAATGATTTTCGAAAACTTGAGGCAAATAAGTGTCCATCAAGCGACGTGCAACCGCCTCCCGACTAATACCCGCTTTTTCAATCGCCTCGTAATCGGTGATCTTGATTGATGTAACATCTTCAATCGTCAATATGCGATCAGTCGAATGTTGATAATATACAGCAGGGATATAAACGCCTGTGTTGTCCTTGAAAATTTGGGCGAAGCGTGTCGCGTTATGCGCTTCGTGTTTATATGAGAGTTCTTCTAGCAACACCTTGCCGAATTCTTCTACCAACGCTACCGAATCCGCCCGACGTGACATAAAGCGAAAACGGTTGGCGATATGTCCGACAATTCGCATGGCAGAAAGATCGGTATAACAAATTTCACGAATCCCCGGACGTTGCACTTTAACAACGACCTTCTCACCACTTAGCAATTTCGCACGATGCACCTGACCAAGCGATGCCGCTGCAATCGGTTCGGGATCAATTTCACTATAACGCGAGTTAATTGCGCCTAGCTCATTTTCAATCACGACTTGGATTTTATTAAACTTGATTGTCGGGACTTCATCTTGTAATGATGCTAACTCTTCAATAATCTCTTCCGGCAAAATATCGACTCGCGTGGAGATAAATTGACCCAGCTTGATGTACACGCCACCCAATTTGATCGCAAATCCACGAAATTCACGCGCATACTTTTTCCAGCGTCCCATATTGGTTCTATCTACCCAATTAGGGAAATACTTAGCGACATAGACCTGCCAAAACAAAATGCGTGCGAATAACCATCCAGCAAATACCAATGTACGCAAGAATCGCCATTGCATCCGCAGTGAACGTGAGCGTTTTGGAGCCTCACTGACGGTACTTTCTTCTGGTGTCGGTGCTTGCTCAAAATCAGGCAATTCTTGATAATTTAGATTTTGCTTCTTGGGGGCACCATTATAGGTCATCAATTGATGGTCATTTGCACCATTTACAGCAATAACATCATGATGACCATTATTTGAACTGCCATTTGTGGACGTGGACACAGCACCATTGCTATGTCCATTCGTTGAAATTGTGATTGTTTTTATTGCCGACTCAGGCGTTGCTGAATCGGATGCAGAGGGTTGCTTCTTCAAATCGAGCATCAGCTATTTCTAAATCCCATAAAGTATACGGTAAGACGATATTCCGGCGGTAAGGACCGACGCGCAAGGTTAATTCATCCCGCGAGCGATACAAATCCATATCATCTTTATCTGCGAAGGGAAGCGGAACCTTGAGTACATAAACGTTCTCTTCGTCTTCGACTTGCTCAATCGTGTGTGGACGACCATCAAACTTACGATCAGCTGGATTGCTATCACCATAGATTTCATGTGCCAGCTTCCGTAAACTCTCTAATCCACCGACCTCGCCACCAAACAAAGGTGCTTTCATCACCGGCAATCCACCGAATGCCTCGTCAATGAAACTGATATTTTCCTTTTGCTTGTCTTTCCACATTTGGAAATAAGGGTCAACAACTTCATCAGGAATAATCCGATTACAGATAATCGCATCTGTCGCATAACCATACAAATTCAAGTAGGTATACGTCCGTTGCGTCTCTTTGATGACCATCTTCTCTGGGTTGACCACAAGGCGAATACTAGCGATTTCTGGGTTAGCTAATAAATCACGCACTTTATCCAATGTGTCGAATAAGTTTTTCACCTGTTCCCATGCGTCATCATCGGGGATGCTACTATCACTCTTTTTACGGTTGAGAACCTTGCCAATCGGACGCAGAATTTTCGCCGCGCCCCGCGTCAGTGATAACACTTTCTCCAACCACCAACGACTGACATCCGGCAAACTCAGCAATCGCAATGTTTCTGCTGTTGGCGCGGCATCGACAATCAAGACATCGAACTCGTCGTCTTCAAAATACTTGTTAATCCACAGCAGATGTGCGCCTTCTTCCAATCCAGGCAAAATTGTCACTTCTTCCGCGACAATATCATCAACACCACTTTTACTAAACATAGAGACGAGATATTTTTGGAATCGTCCCCAATATTTATCCATCGAATAACGGGCATCAACTTCTTGCGCCCACAAATTTTTATGAATCTCTATCGGCTCAGGACCGATTTTTACATCTAATGAATCCGCCAGACTATGCGCGGTATCGGTACTGATGACAATCGTTTTTAAGCCCATCTCTGCACAACGTAAAGCCGTTGCTGCGCTGATGCTGGTCTTGCCAACGCCACCTTTTCCCGTATGAACGATTACACGCATTGGTTTGTTACTCCATTCACAATTAAACTATTATACACGGCATACTTGTCATATCCGCTTATTTTAATATACGTATTATCCAAGCATTAGGTTGTCATAATCCTTAAAAAATCTAACACGATACTGATAGAGTAATCAATTTTGCGAATTACATCTAATTGGATACAGTTATACAACCCGTCTGATAAGATGGTGTTTTCTAATAACTGCGAACTAAAAACTGAAAACTCAAATGGCGCACATAATCATCAGTTCCGCAAATAAATATGCCCACTTTAACCGTCGATTAGCGACCTCATTATCGCGTGCCGGAATCGATGGCGTGTGGTTCGATGTCGATACCATTCCTGCTGGCATGACATGGAGCAATGACCTTGAACGCGGATTGGCAATCGCCGATGCTATGATTGCCGTCATGTCACCAGAATCGATGAGTCCACATGCCATCAAATTACAATGGCAGGACTTCTTAGATGCTAATCGTCCCATAATCCCGATTGTACTCGTCCCTGCTCAAGTACACGGTGGCTTGGCGCACTTCACCTACATTGATTTCTACACACAAAGCTACGAAACTGCCTTCGCACAACTCTATGGGGAACTCGTCCATTACGGCGTGAAATTCAACCCCATCACCGCCCAACTCAGTGGCGAGGTCGAGCGCATTACCAACACCACACCAAGCGTACCATCCAATAACGGACGCTTTTGGCGATATACGACTCTATTGCTATTGGTCATCGTCATCGCATTGCTTGGATTTATCGCCACACGTCTAACAGATGATGATACGCCCAACACAAACACGCAAATTATCGAGCCAACGATCACCGAACAATCACAATCACTCGCCATCCCATCACCGCAAGAATTTGAAATCGTCACCACCAGCGACATCACACCTGTGCCAATCGCAACAATATCAACCATCATCAATCAAAACGCCGATTGGACACCTCTTAGTCAATCATTTTATGATGTTGAGATGGCACTTGTCCCCGAAGGATGCTTCATGATGGGCAATATACGCGGTGAAGACAACGAGCAACCCACAACCCAAATCTGCTTTGACACGCCATTCTGGATAGATCGCTACGAAGTTACCAACGCGCAGTATCGTCGCTGTGTTGAAGATGTCATATGCGAACCACCATCAAATCGCGTTTACTTCGATGATGCTCAATTCGATGACTATCCGGTGGTGTACGTTAATTGGATGCAAGCCAACACCTATGCCGAGTGGCGTGGATGCCGATTACCAACCGAATCCGAGTGGGAATATTCAGCGCGAGGAGTCGAAAATTGGCTTTACCCTTGGGGCAATGCGTTCGAGCCGAATAACGTCGTCTATAATGAAAATGCTGATAGTGCGCGTCCCGTCGGCACTTATCCAGACGGCGTATCATGGGTGGGAGCGTATGATCTCAGTGGCAATGTGTGGGAATGGGTGAGTACCATTTATGATGGTTTCGATTACCCCTATAACCCAACTGATGGACGCGAAAACATAGAAGACACTACCAGCACTCGCGTTTTACGAGGTGGCTCATTCGGCTTCGACTCGATGATTTTACGCGCAACCAATCGCTTCCGTTATTTACCACTCAACCGTGATGATAATGTCGGCTTCCGTTGCGCTAGGGATTACCAACTCGGCGACCTCGACTAAGACCTGATGTAAGTTTTTGGGCAATCACGATGTTTTTAGTAATTAAACATTGAATCTTTCTATGCTTAATACGATTTATATTTGGGATATGCCTCTTTACCTCAATTTTAAGTTTTTTGATGTTACCTTTTTTACAAAAAAGGTGACAAAAGATTTTAAGATTTGTGAAATAGGCTTAAACGAATGTTATTCCCGTTCATTCTTGAGATCAGTCATGCCATCAATCGACATATCCGCAATCGTTTTATAAACACGCTCCCAGATAGCGCGAACCTCATCGGTGAACTTATCACCCAATTCTTGCTCAAAAGTGCGTAATAATGCCTCACCAACTGGTTCATATTGCGCTTCAGTGACTTCATAATCCACATGTAAGCGTCCGAGGTCTTCCATTTCCGCGCGAGCTTCATCTAAGCGATCATAACTCGTCAAAATGCTGACAATCATCTTCATCAACTTGCTACCTTGCGCCGTCACATCATCGCCGAACATCGCACGTAAAGATGGGTCAATCTCAAACAGATTCTTGTAAAATACGGTTATTGTGTTGTTGATGTCCACAATAAGTTGCTCAAAACTGCTACGCATCAAATGAACTTCACGCGGGGTAAGTGGGGTCGTCATGATTATCATATCCTATCAAATCATCATTTTGAATATCATACCGTGTTGTATCATAATCAGGCAACGAATAGGGTGATTTATCTATCATCTAAAGCTCACATAAACAAAAATAACCCCTTCCAGTGGGTTTCCAAATCCTGCTAGGTATCGCGTTTTCAACCGATGCCGAAATGCTATTCTGTGTTTTGTGGAGGCGGTAATGTAAATGAAATTGGATCACCTCTGAGAGTGGAACAATCAACCGTATTGTCACCAAAATAAATATCGGAACAAATGTAGGTGTTATCCAAAAAAGCGTTGTATGCTAAATAGATGAATGTGCATGTTGACATAATAAGTAGTGTACAAATGAGTAGTACGAAGATAATAATCCTTTTACGCCTTTTGGTCATAATCTCGCCTCATCTGAAATAGCATATCTATAATTTTGATATTTGCCTAAATATTAATCCAACACACGCGAAACACCCAATTACAGTCGAATAATGAACAAAAATAACCCCTTCCAGTGGGTTTCCAAATCCTGCTAGGCATCGCGTTTTCAACCGATGCCGAAATACGCCTTTGCATCACCATACACCCATTCCCATTATCTTTGTGCTTTTCTTCGCGTCCTTCGCGCCATCGTGGTTCAACCTGCTTTCCACTCATTGCTCATTGCTTCTAACTCATCACTGTTTTTGAACCATTTGGTTCACACAAATCCCCAAATCTATGCTATACATAAAATAACAGCACAAACTTTGCTAACTTTTGACAAGTTGCCCGCCGAAATCAAAGTTACCCGCCGGAAATATCACCTTCGCCCGCGCCAAATCAAGGGAAGAACCAAGTTGCCCGCCGACTTTTTATTTTTTTCGGCGGGCGCGGGCAAACCATTTGGATGACGTTTGATGATGTTTTGATTAGCGTTAGTACTATCGGATTCACCTATCTTATCAATCAACGGTATACTATTCAGCGTATTGTATACCATGACAACTTAAGGGTGAACGAATGACGGAAAGCAACCAAGAACCGATCAAAGTGCTAGTGGCAATGGACTTCTCAGACGAGATCATGCAACGCTTAAAGGATGTTTCGCCACGTTTACAGATTGAACGCCATTTTCCCAATGTAGCCGAATCCGAGTGGGAAGACGTTGAGATACTCTATTCTGCGCGCCACTTCCCAGAGCCAGAACACGCACCTCGTTTGCGCTGGATTCAACTGCACTCTGCGGGGATGGAACACATGATTAACAAACCCATCGTGCAGGAAGCCGAAGATGTGGAAGTGACATCTGCTAGTGGGATGCACGCCATTCAGATGTCTGAGTATTGCATGGCGATGATGCTGGCGTTTATGTATCAAGTTCCCCTGATGATCGAACGCAAACAACGGGTGGAATGGGGCAAGAAGCCTCATCAGATATTCAACCCACACGGCTTACGTGGGCAAACCGTCGGTATCGTTGGTTATGGTAGTATCGGGCGTGAATTAGCACGTATTGCCGATACAATGGGCATGACGGTGTTAGCCTCAAAACGTGATTTACTCGGCGCAATAACTGATGACGGCTACTATTTAGAGGGAACAGGCGACCCCGAAGGCGATATCCCAGAACGCTTCTATCCGCCGGAGGCAGTTGCGTCTATGGCATCAGAATCTGACTTCCTCGTGTTGGCAATGCCACTCACGGAGAAGACTCGCCACATGATTAACGAAGACGTGTTCAAAGCAATGCCGAAATCTGCTTACCTTATCAATGTGGCGCGAGGTGGCGTTGTTGATGAAGACGCGCTGATTAGCGCCATCGCCAGCGAGGAGATTGCAGGCGCGGCATTAGACGTGTTTGAGCAAGAACCCTTGCCAACAACCAGTCCACTCTGGAATCTGGATAATGTCATTATCAGCCCGCACGTTTCCGGTAACACATCCAATTACCATGATAAGGTCGCTGATGTCTTCATCGAAAACCTGAAACGCTATCTGGAAAAACGCCCCTTACTTAACGTGTTAAACCGCACTGAAGGGTATTAAGTAGCTATCGTATATCTGCTTGATCCGAACAAGGCAGGTGGTTCAATACTAGGCGGTGGTGTATACTCATTTCGGGTATTTGCACTTGAAAATGATACACACGAGCAACTTTCTGCGTGTGTTTGCGTATATAATATTACAGATGATAGCAAGTAATCTATAGGAGTAATTTGTATGAGCGATCAACCTGAAATGGATAACCAAGAAGAAGGGGCATTTGAATCCCCGTTTGAAGAGTTTCTGTATCACCAACGCCGTGCGTTAGAAGAAACTGGTAGAGCGTTAGAAGCCCTTTTGCCAGAAGGTTTCCGCACACACGGTAGCAACGCCAGCAAGGAATTTACAAAAGGCTTCCGCGTATTAGTCGATGCGGCAGTTGATGAGATGCGTAAGGCGAGTAACAAACGTAATAGCGCAGAAGATGCTAGCGACGAAGGCGAAGATGATACACCACCTTCCAGCACTGGTACTCGAAAAATCAGAGTCGAAGTAGACTAAACTCAACTTTTGCCACTCTATACATGCAGTAATAAGCAACATCCCCGACAAACCAATCGGGGATGTTGTACGTTAATCGTCTTTACTTCGTGTAAGTTGCAATGCGAGTCGCATGACTAACAGAGTTTTCAAAATGATCGTGCTTGATCTGAACATAGTCTTCATTAGCGAAGAAGCTATCTCTCGTCGCTTCATCAGGGAAGTAAATAGTAAACACACGATTGATCGGTGCTTCTGTTGCTGATTTCAGCACCTCAGAAACTTTGAAATCGTAACTAAATCCGCCTTGATATGCCTCAAGAAGCGGTGTCATGTTATCACGATATGCTTGATAACCTGCTTCGTCAGTCACATTGACACCAATTAACATTTCTAACGCCATAATCGTTATCACCTTTTGGGTAGTTATTATAGACACGCTGAAAATTGTGCTAATTTCACCATATGGCGTTTCATGAGATCAAGCAATAGACCGTTAAATCCAATTGCACTATCGTTATCGTCGTAACAGCATTCGTGGCACACTTTTCGCTTCATCAATGCCAAGAATCAACGCCAAGCCGAAGAAGCTAACCACACCCACACCCATGCCTACCAGCGCAGTAATGAATGCGCCGGATTCGTCATAAAGGGCGTTCATTGTAAACAAAACCGCGATTCCCATACCAATTGAGGCGATCAATGCGCGTACTGCACCATTGATAACATGTTTATCGTTCACGCCTTTGATGCGTTTGCGGAGTAACCACCACAAAACAGCACTCTCGATCAGCGTTGTTAAGCTGTTTGCGAGCGCAAGTCCAGCGAATGCACCCCTTGCAAGATTGCCCGATTCGCCAATGAATTGGATGAACACGTAACTCAGGATGATATTAGCGACCATCGCGCCAATACCAATCGTGACAGGAGTCCATGTATCTGAAAGGGCATAAAAGGCGCGTGATAAGACCTCTAGCAAGCCATGTCCGGCGATTCCAAGCGCAAAGAATGCCAATGCCCACGCTGTCGCCTGTGAATGAATGCGCGTCCATTCTCCCCGTTCAAAGATCATCGCAATAACAGGTTCACCCAATACCATCAATCCGATTGTGGCGGGAATGGCAAGGAAAAGCACGCTACGCATCGCACCCGCTAAACGATTGCGGAAGCCTTCCATGTTGTTTTCGGCGGCGAGGGCAGATAAAGACGGGAATACTGCTGTGCCGACACTCTGCGCGATGACTCCGAGCGTAAAGAACATCAAGAACCATGCGGTGTTGAGTGCGGTTAGACTGCCATCCTCCATCGTAGATGCAAATGCGATATTGACGGCAAAATTGATTTGCACAACGGCTAACCCTAGCATACGCGGACCCATTAAACTCATGACCTCGCGTACACCCTCAATCCGCCAACTGAACAAGGGTCGTAATGCCGATTTCACACGCGGAAGCCCCGGTAATTGAATCGCTAAATGCAAGATTGCACCCAGAACTGCGCCGAGTGCTAATCCATAGACATTACCGCGACTGAGTACCGTAGCAACATGAACGGGCGCGTTGAGGTAGATGTTGTGACCATCAGACAATCGATCAATCAAATTTGGGAGCAGTAAGTGCGTTTGTGCCGGCAAGATATGGACGAATAACAGTGCCCCAATAATCATGCCGATGTTATAGGTACTTGTGGCTAGAGCAGGCAACAAGAAGAGTTGATGCGCTTGCAGAATACCCATCAATAATCCACTAACGCTAAAAATCACAGTTGTGATGAGCATGAACTGCGTTAGCGAAGTTGTCAGCGATTGATAATCTGCGCCTTTACCCGGAACCAGTAAATTGGGGACAAGGAAAGGTGCTAAGACTGCGATTACAATAGCTAGAATTGTCGCCGCAGATGCTGATAGCGTCATCACCGCGCTAGCCAGTTTCCATCCGCCTTCACGATCTTCTGCGGATAGATAACGTGAGAACACCGGAATAAATGATGATCCCAACGCGCCACCAGCGACTAGTGTGAATAACATCTCAGGGATGCGTTGTGCGGCGTAAAACGAATCGAGTTCTGCGCTAGCTCCGAACGTCGAGGAAAAGACCGCAGTCCGTACAATGCCAAGCACACCGCTTGCTAAAAATCCGAATAGCACAATGGCGGCGGCGCGGACAATTTGATTATTTGATAAAGCATTAGATTGCGTTTTAGTCATAAGTTGTGATTTCTAGGTGATTGAGTGTTAAATCTCAATTGGATAATACAAGATACCCTCATTGTATTGAAATTCACGCAATCGCATA
Source organism: Epimenia babai (assembly GCA_011762755.2). Lineage (NCBI taxonomy): Eukaryota > Metazoa > Mollusca > Solenogastres > Cavibelonia > Epimeniidae > Epimenia > Epimenia babai. The sequence goes on from WURV02176532.1 coordinate 25,458, forward strand.
GTGAGGAGTCGGGGATTAAGTCGTTGTTAGTGGGTTAAGCGTTATCTAAATCCGATAATCTTTGAGCTCTTGTTCAAGTTCAGCGTAATTGGGCAGGTATTGCCCCACCAATGCCCAGAAGGGTGGTTTGTGGTTAAGCTCTTGCAAATGCGCCAGTTCATGTACGACCACATACTCCACCAAGTGGTAAGGTAAATAGTAAAGCGCGGTGTTAAAAGTAATATTTTGCTTGCTAGAGCATGATCCCCATTTGCGCGTCATATCACGCATTTGTACACGTTTAGGATGCAAATTCATGTGCTCTGACCATGTATCGACCAGTTGCAAAACTGTTTCTGCATCATGAAGTTGTTCAGGGCGTTCGTCTGGGATGTGAGAGTCTAACTTTTTCAACCCATCACGGATGAATCGTTTTACTTCAGGGTGATTGGGACGTAGCCAATTCGGGATGTAAACATAGACATCACCCAATTGTGTGACCTTCATAGATAGGCTTTTGCGCTTTTGTCGTCGTATTTTTATGTTAGACTCGTCCATATCATCCAAATCGCTCTAATACCTTACCCATAGCATCCACACCAAATTGTACCGCATCTACAGGAATTCGCTCATCCGCTGCATGGATTGTCTCGCTAAATTTGAAATCAAGCGGTAATTTCATCGGCGTGAAACCATATGTTTGAATGCCTAATTGCGCGAAGAATCGTCCATCTGTGACACCACTCAATAACAAAGGTACAGGAATAGCATTAGGTTCGGCTTCAGTGATAATTCCCGCAAGTGTGTCATATAGTGACATATCGGGTTCGCCATGTGTTGGGTCAACAACATCGCCTTCAATGTCGATATCATCACCAATGAGTGCCCGCAGTTCATGTTTAAAATCATCTCCCGTAACATTGGGTAATGCTCGTCCATCGAGTTCAATAGTAATTTCACTTGGAATGACGTTGATTTTACTACTGGCATGAATCATCGTTGGGCTAACCGTGTTATGTAGCAGTGGGTTAAATGTGCGTCCGCGATCCCCCATAATACGCAAAATTGTGTCGGTCATCATGGGGTTGAGCAGTTGCTTAATCAGGAAACTTGCTGGAAATGAGATATTGTCCGCCACTGTTGTAAATAGTTGTCGTGCAATCGGTGTGATGTGGACGGGCATATTTTTGCGATCAAGCGTGTTGAGTAATTTGGCTAATCGTGCCATTGCACCACCACGAATAGGGATTGATCCATGTCCTGCTTGTCCACGCACGGTTAATTTGAGCCAACAGATTTGCTTTTCCGCCACCATAATGGGGTAGAATTCTTTGCCACCGATTCCAAGTGTAAATCCGCCGAATTCACCGATGGCGTATTTTACATCTTCAAAGTGTTCGGAATGTTCTTCAACTAAGAATTTCGCACCTAATTTGCCCCCGACTTCCTCGTCACTCATGATGCACAAGATAACATCACCAGCGAGTGATTTATTTTCAGCTTTTGCTTTTAGGAAGGCAGAGAGCATCATCGTCACGCCACCTTTCATATCCAGCGTGCCACGCCCCCAAACATACTCATCGACAATATCGGCGTTAAAGGGTGGATACGTCCAACTTTGCCCCACAGTTGTGACTACATCAACATGCCCTTGGAGCAATAAAGGAGCCGCATTGCCATCACCTTTGATGCGCGCAATTAAATTGGGGCGGTTGGGTACTTTTTCCAGAATCGTTGTTTCAATGCCATGACTTTTGAGTAATCCGTCAATATAAGCGATACAGTCGCCTTCGTTTCCAGGTGGATTAGTCGTATCAAAGCGAATCAAGTTTTGGAGTAATTCAACTGGGCGGGTGTAGATGTCAGTGGGCGTGGTCATCTGCGAAATCCTTGTTTACATAAAAACAGCGCGAAGAGATTATACCTAGCGCGCTGTTAGAATGCTTTTCATTAACGCGAAAATTATTCCATCGCACCGACAAATACAGTTGCTGTATCAGCCGGTTGAGCAGATGTGTGTTTGTTGTTAATTTGGCTCAATGCCCACCATGATAGCCCTAATCCCAACGCGCCAATCACAAAGACCGTGCCATAAGCAAGATTGGTATCAATGCCTGATGCAATCAATCCATCACGCATAGGACCACTCATCGAAACGCCTATACCGCGCCCGAATGTGACGACTAATGTCCAAAATCCAAGGAATGTACCAGCTCGTCCGACGGGACTCATGTCCATCATCAAGCCGAGTGTACCGACATTCCAGAACCCTAAACCCAATCCAAGCAAGATTAATCCAGGAGTGACCAAGGGGCGAATCTCTGCGATGCCACAAATTGCAAAAACTACGAACGCGCCGATTAATGTGACAACACCAATCTGAGACATCATGCTATTGGTTAGCCATTTCCAGCGACGTGACAAGAATAAGAACCCAATTGTTGCTAAAATCGCCATACTGCCCCAGTATCCCGCGAATCGGGTGGTAATTTCTGCATCCATACCGAAGACATCGCCTGCGAATGGCTCTAAGATCAAATCCTGCGAAAATGCAAAAATCATAGACAGAGATAAAAACCAAAAGAAATAGCGCATTGGACGGCTATCCCAAACCAAGCGTAAATCTTTAAAAACAGATGTTTGCGTTTCATTGGGTTTTGTGGGAATGATTTCTCCTTTGCGAAGACGGCGTTCTTCACCAAGTAGAGAGAAAAACCATAAACTTGCCAATACTACACCAGCAATAATGAATAGATTTTGCACCGAATTAGCTGTGAATGTCGTAATACCGAAGTCATCAGGAACATACTGAGGGATAAAAAATAGTTGGTGAAATTCACTTTTGTCTGATGAGAGCAATGCCCCAAAGACAATACCGCCAATTGTGAAGCCAAGTAATAAAAACGTCCATACAATACCAACTGCACGCCCACGCTGATGGTCTGGCGAACGATCATAAATCAAGGCGAGGAACGTACTGCTAGAGAGCGAACTCCCGAGACTGAATAAGAGCAAGGATAAGGCTAATACACCCCAAACGCTTAACGTGGCTTCTGCACCATCAACTAATTGCGCCGTTTGCCAGCCTAACCCGAATACGCTTAATATCATCATCAAGCGACCCAGCCATACCCACGTTAAGCGACGATAGCCACCTATTGCATGTTTATCGGACATGCGTCCTGCCCAAATACCGAGTGGAGCCAGAAAATAGCGCAAGCTGATTAATAAGCCAATAGGGGTGGCGGCGAGACCGACATCAGTAATCATGATGCGATTCCATACACCAGTCGTCAGTACATCCGCCATACCAGAACCGAGATGGAAGAATCCGATTTTGATATTTCGTGAAACAGGGAAGTTATCTTCCTGATTTGTTGTAATACTCATCAATAGCCAATTCTGTAGAGTTTAGTAGATTTTGATAGATTTACTGAGGAAATTATAGCTTTTTTATGGTTTTTGAGTCAATGATAAGACTATTAGAGAGTGTTATTCAGCCAGAGGATCAAACGGGGGGTGTTGATTTTTCACTAGATTACGAATTTGCTCAACAGCTTGCAATGCTTGTTGATGTTCATTATCAGGCAAATTAAGTGTATTAAATTCATCCTCGTCTCGTAACATGATTTGACCAGCAGGGCTAACCAGAATGTCGAGTTCAAGGTCATCAGCAGTAATCTCTGACTCTGTAATGATTATCGGACGGGTAATGTTGCAATAATAACCTTTGATTATCTCGGAATCACCATCATAAATGCGGAAGATGTTGTAATAACGTTTGGGGTAGAACCATTCGATAGAGCGATCACCATTTTTGATAGTAAAAAGTCCTAGGTCATAGGTTTTCGAAATATTGAAATGCCCCTCAACACGGATCCAATTCTCACCTTTTGCTGTAATGGTCATTGGATAATTGAATACATCATTTCCCTTATGGTCACGCTTATAAACGGTAACTTGCTTACCAATTATCATCAAGCACGCCCTAATGTGTGAATGAGTAGCAACGTCCCTTGTTGAATTTGGATGGTTGCCTTTTTTGCGGTCATCACATTACTGATGCCACGTGCAGGGCCGAAATCAAGCGTTTCATTGATGAGTGGATAATACAGATTCTCTGTGCTAACACCATGAACCGCACCGCCTAATGGGATAAGAGATAGCGTGTCACCATCAGCACCTGTAATATGATGATTTCCTGCATGGAGTAAATAGGTTTCCTGATTATTGGCGACAATACGAATATCACATTTTTGGAGTTGGGGCAGTGCGAGTAGGTAAATGTTAGCAATTGTTTGATCTAAGCGACCACCTACGCCACCAATGACACGAATCCAATCATAACCGCGTTCAGCGACCATCATCAATGCAAGTTCGAGATCAGTGAAATCTTTTTCGGGGGGATGGTTTTGAAGCTCTGCACCAGAGGCGACTATCTGTTGATAATCTTTGTCGTTTATTGAGTCCATGTCACCGACTAAAACATCAATAGCTAGATTGAAATGCTTGGCAACACGCACACCACCATCAACTGCAACAATCAAGGGACTTGATGCGGTGGTGAGGGTACGCTGTACCATCTCACCATCGTTTATTTCACCATTTACGAAGACTAAAGCGTGTGACATATTTTAGCGTGAGCGTCGTCGCCAACGATTTTGGACTTCGAGCTTACTGATGTCCGGTGTTTCTAAAAATGAGCCGATGAGCCGGATAAAGGGTTCATGCTCTAACATGGGGAAGTGGCGTACACCGGGTAATGGAATAGGTAATGTTGTGTCACCGTTTTCTGCTGTGATGTAATTCCACACATCCTCATTAGGCACTGTGATAACAGGATCATCTTCACCATGAACGATAACAGCAGGTGCTTCGATTTGACGGAGCGTGTCGAGTGTTTCGCCTGCATCGAAGTCATAAGAACTACGTGTTAATACTGCGTCGTCCATTTGTGCGACGACAACTTCGAGTTTTTCATATTCAGGCTCGGCACGTTTAAAGCATTTTGCCAATATTCCCGTTGAACCAACCGATAGTACATTGCGTAGATCATTGTTACCTGTTGATACACGCTCTTTTTGAATTTGAGCAACAGGGCTTTCTGCCAATTTCTCACTCCCAGCCATGACTGCGTTTCCACGCTCAAGTGCAGCTTTACGCAGTGCATCGCGGTCAATGAGCTTTGCCGGATTTTGGATTGTTTCGTTATTTGCGTTTGGAACTGTCAGGTCAGCACCGACTTTAGATTTACCTAATGAAACATCTAAACCAGCAGGACGACGTGTTAACGTTTGCGCGCTATGACTTTCATCATTATCAGCTTCTCCATGTTCAAAGTGTTGAAGCTCTAATGATGATTCATACCCCGCATAAGGGTTTTTAGGGTCTGGTGGAGGTAATGGTTTTAATGTGTTGGGTGGTACACGATCACTGAGATTACCAGGGTTAAATAGAGGTGCTCCTGTGAGCAGGATACGCGCTACTTTACCTTTACCGTTAACTTGTTGCTGTTGTGCAAAACGCAATATGACCTGCGCACCCAAACCATGCCCAATTAAAGCCGCTTTAGGGATGTTGAGTTCATCCATAAAGATGTCTAACATATGGACTTGTTGGTCAATCGTGTAGCGTTGTGGTGCTTTTGCAGAATCACCAAACCCAAAAAGATCAATGGCATAAACCGCATACTTCAGTTGTAACTGACGCATGAGTGGAATCCAATAACGCCATGATCCAATCCAACCATGTATGAGTATCACAGGTCGTCCACGACCGAGTTTTTCGTAATGAACGATGTCCTCGTTGATTGTGATGGCACTCATTGGAATTTTCTCCGCTTGCTTGCCTTATTAACGGCAACTTATATTTATCATGAGATATGGTCTATCAAGAATGTACCATGATAACCATCATTTCAGACTTAACGATTATCTACTGTATGCCAATTTTCTGCAATATTTCAGTAATCCGCTGTGTGAGTTCATCAGGCGCAAATGGCTTTAATATATAGTCAATTGCGCCCGCGTCCAAACCTGTTTGTACTTCTTCTTCTTGTCCTTTAGCAGAGAGAAAGACAACCGGAATATCTTTTATACCGTCAATCGCCTTTAATTGCCGACAAGCTTCATAGCCAGTCATCTTAGGCATACGAACATCAAGCATAATAAGGTCAGGTGGTGTTTCTTGTGCTTTAGAAACTGCTTCCTCTCCATTAGCCGCCTGTTCAACAGTATGCCCAGCAAAGGACAATGTAAAGTTAATCAACTCACGAATATCGCGTTCATCTTCTGCAACCAGAATATTTGCCATTGTTTTCTTAATCGCTCCCTGCGGCGGTTGATACGCTTTTGATGATACTTGATTGTTTTATAGGTAATTCGATGTAGAAAGTTGTACCTACATCCACCGTTGAGTCAAACCAAACCTTGCCACCGTGCATTTCGACAAGCTCTTTTACAATGGGTAAACCGAGACCTGTTCCTGCTACATCAAGCGTTAATGCTGTTTGGTCATGGCGTTCAAAACGATGCCACACACTGCTTTGGAATTCTTCTGGGATACCAACACCGCTATCTTCTACAGAAATGATGACGTTCTTGTCGCCATCTTCCTTCTTAAGATTGATGTCAATACTACCATCGGCTTTAGTGTAATTAAAGGCGTTGTCAATGATGTTAGCAAGGATTTGGTTGACTTTGTCTATATCGGCATCAATAATGATGTCATCATTTTCGGCGGTGAATTCAACTGTGAGATTCTTGCTATGATGCGCCCCACGATCTTTAATGTTATTTAAGATCACGTCAATGCGCTCGTTGATGTTAACATCGACAATCTTGAGTGTTTCTTTACCAGAGTCGATTTGTGCGACCTTGAGTACATCCTCTACCAATTGGGCTAGGCGGTCTACATTTTGTTTTACGGTGTTAAGAATACGCTTTTGCCCATCATTTACCTCACCAGAAGCACCCATCAAAATCAGGTCGATATAACCCTTAATCGGTGTAAGTGGTGTACGGAATTCGTGAGAGACGTTTTCCACAAACTTGGTTTTACTTAACGCTGATTCAACCTCAAGCGTGATATCACGGAATACAGATACAGTACCAAGGAATGTCTCATTGTTATATACCGGTGATAAGTGAACGCTGACAATCTTATTATCTAAATTGAGGCGTTCGTTGACGATTGAATCTTTGTGCCCACTTGCGATTGCTTCTGGCGATAAGCTAAGTTCTGTAGCGTCAAAGCCATAGATACCTGTGAGCTTGGATAATTTTTGACCAATAGCTTGCTCTTGTGGAATGCTCAGAATGCGCTCGGCTGATTGATTGAAACGGATAATTTCACCTTCCGCATCAGCAAGGATCACACCATCTGTAATACCTTCAAGAATTGCTGTGTTCTTTTCAGCTTCTTCTTGTTCTTTACGTAATAGTGCGCCGAGACGTTCCGCATTATCACGAATGATTTGATATAGGTCTGCGTTGTTGATAGCGGCGGCAATTTGATTACCCGCCGCGATTATCATACGGGTTTGAGGTTCATCAAATGCGTTTGGATTTTCGTGTAACAACACCAACACGCCTTGAGGATCATCATTGGCTTCTAACGCTACTGCTAATGCACTCCGCCATCTTTCCGCACCTGGTTGTGTTTTATCCCAGAACTCAAATTCGTGTAAATCTTCAATCATTCTCGATTGTTCACCTTCATCCAAAAGCCACTGTGCGAGTGGTTCTGCCGGATGATAGGCATGATCTGCTTCTTTATCGACGATTACCGCATTCGAGTCTAGCATTGCACGACTATATAGTTGATCGGTGATTGGATCGGGTAGGGCGATGACACCATCTTGTGCATTGACCGCTTTCGCAACCATGCCTAGACCACGATGTAATAAACGATCCATATCGAGCGAACGTGCTAGTTCTGATGTGATCTGATACAGCGTGTCGATGCGATCACGTTCTTGTTCGAGTTCTTCTGTACGGTCAAGCACTTCTCGTTCAAGGTCAGCGTTGAAATTGTTGATCTGTTGGAAGAGACCAGCGTTTTGAATCGTTACGCCGAGCTGTGAACTAACAATTTCCAAAATACGGTGATCAGTTACATTAAATGCGCGTGTCCGCTTTGTATCACGGAGCGCCAATACACCGAAAACACGATCACCGGAGATGATTGGCATACCGAGATAACTCTTGGCTTCACCTTCACCATTGGTAACCCCTAAACTTTGACGCAGTTCATCTGGTGAGAAGTAATCAGCACCAAGATTAAGCGCACGACGTTTAGTGATGATAAATGATACTTCATCCGTATTGAGTTGACGTGGTGGTATTTCGTAACGTTCTTTACCATCACCCTTAACAGCTAATGGGAACGTAATTTCTTTTGTATCTTCGTCATAAAGGGCAAGATAGAGTTCGTCAGCTTCAGTAACTGAGGTTACTTGTTCCGCAATGATTTCAACAATGTCATTCAATTCAAGCGTACTTGAAATCGAACGGCTGAGTTCGTTAATAATCATCAATTCGCCATATTGCGCACTCATCTCTGCTGAGAGGCGTGCATTTTCAATAGCAACCGCTACTTGCGCTCCAAGAGCTTTCGCAAGACGGACTTTCTGCTGTGTAACCATGTCATCTTGAGATTGTTGCTCAAGTTGAATTAACCCAATGGAACGATCACGCACAACTAATGGCACTAACATGCGCGCTGTATCATTATTCCCACGAAGTTCTTCAGTTTCTTTTGGATAAGGCGTGTTCTCATCGCTAAGCGTAATAACGATGACTTCACGTTCACGGAGCGAGTGAAGTTTCGCCGGATATTGTGATAGGTCAAAACGTGCGCCCTTTGGTGTGATGCGGTCTTCATCACCGTAACGGTTCATATCGACCTGAACTTCAAGTTCATTATCGACATCATCCCAAATCATGATGGCGCAGTCATCCATGTCTAAAGCACTAAACATGAGCTCAACAACAGTCTTGAAGACCGAGTCAAGGTCTTGTGTGAAGGATGTTGCTTGTGCCGCTTCCAGTAATGTACCAAGTTCATTGGTACGATCAAATGTTTGTTCAAAGAGTTCCGCATTGGCTAGCGCAATTGCGACTTGACTAGCGAAAGCGAACGCAACGTTTTGATCAGATGCGCTGTTATAGACGTTTTGTTCATCGTCAGACAAGATAATCATACCGACAACGTGACCTTGATTGACGAGTGGAATACCCATCCAGCTTTCGGCTGCTTCATGGTTCGGTACGAATTGCGGTTGATTTTCACCTTTGCCAACAGCGACAACACGTTGAGAATCAACCATCTGGCGGATCAATTCAAAATCACTAAATAGAATACGTGTGTCTGTATCGTGTTTTTCCTGCCCGTCTAGACCACCTTTACCTTCTAGCACCATGTAGGAGCCATTGCGTCGCCATACAGTCATTGTATCGTGCGCAATCAACCATCCCATTTCTTCAAGGGCTAGGGTGATAACTTCTTCACGTTCCAGTGAGGATGTAATACGGGTGGAGGCATCGGTTAATGCTGAAAGCTGATTCGCGCGCGCTTCCATCTGTTGTTCCAGACGAGCGCGTTCCGTTACATCTTCCACCAGTAATACCGCACCTTGAATTTGCCCAAGTGATAGGAGTGGGTAAGTGTAGAAATTACGGGTAATAATTGAACCATCGGCTTGAATTGATGTTTGGTTAATCAATTCACCGTGTATGCCATTTTCTAACGCTTGGGTCAGGTCTTTATTCAGCAGGTCGTAGGTTTTCTTGTCATAGCTTAACAAGTCTTTACCCGCGTATGATGGATCCCAACCATACCGCTCAAGCATGAAACCATTGGCGGAAATCAGTCGTCCTGATGTATCTAACACAACGATACCTTGTTGGATGGACTCTACAACCGCGCGATTTTGTGATTGCAAATTAACCGCTTGATTAAACAAGCGTGAATTTTGAATTGCACCTGCGATCAAACGGGTGAAGCGAAGTAGTAAATCTTCAGCTTGTTCAAATTGATCGCGATTTCGTTCTTCATTGATACCAATATGGATAACACCCAGCGATTGACCACCTGTTGATAGGGGGATAATGATGGTTGCTTTTTCACCTTGCTCATACCAGTCTTTAAGATCAGTATAAGTGTCGATATCAGGTGAACCAATTTCATATTGATAATTTTTATTATTGGTGAAGCTCAGTCCCATAGCGGTATTCGCTAAATCAGAAACCTTGTTTTCAATAATTTCTGGTTTATGGGTTTGAGCGTTGATTGCATAATGCGAGATGTTAAATGATTGTGTGTTATTTGCATCCAACAACGCAACTGTAAAGTAATCATAGTTGACTAAGCGACTTGCACCCAATGCAGTTGCTTGGATGATTTCTTTGATCTCTAATGTACGTGAGGCTTCTTCGATAATTTCATTAAGGATCGTTTGCTCAGTCGCGCTTTGTTGACTTTCCAAGAACATTTGGATGTTCTCGATGGTTGTCGCCGCTTGATGAGCGAAAATCTCTAATACTTCGATAGTTGTCCGGTCAACACGTTCGTTATCATGCGGACGATCCAAGCTCATCACGCCAACTAATTTGCCCATAGCACCACGCAGGCGAACGAGCAACATATCCCCATCACGCCAACTGTTCTGTGCTGTAAGTGGGAGGGTTCTGTTACCATCATAAGCGGTACTTAATGCTTTCGCGTTATCGTTGTACCAATCTTCCACTTTCTCGATCGGCAGGAAGAATGTTTCTTCACCAACTTGATAATCCGCGCGGAGGATGCTTTGTAACTGCTCCTCAGTAATGGTAATGTCTTTAGTTTGATTAAACTCATCTAATGGCAAGCCAGCATGAGCCACACGACGAAGCAGGTTATCTTCTTCATCCAACATCGACATAACGGCTACATCGAAACCGATACTACCTTGAACACTATAAGCAATAGCTTCAAGAATATCGACAGGGTTAGTATTACTATGGAACATATGACCCAACTCAAACAAACGATTGAGTTGTTCTACACGACGGCGCATCCGTTGACCACGCTCTACTTGATCGGTATAGCGAACATGGTTACCGAAACCAAGCGCACCCTTTGTTGCAAGTGTTGCCAAGAACGCGGCAGCGCGATCATCGAAATGGTTAACTTCTGTGTGATAGATGTGTAAAACACCAACAACTTCACCCAAATAGATAATCGGTGCGGCTAGGGCAGAGCGTGTATCTTTAGGTTTTGGTTTCATCACGCTGAATTCATAATCAGCAATTAACACCGTATCAACTGCACGTTTAGCCGCTTCAACTTCGATGTCAGCGAGGTCTTCTATGATGTCAGCATTGCCGATACGACGATTTAGTTCATGGATATTTTCATGAACGCGCTCATTTGTACGCTTGAGTAAAACGACAGTACCGTTATTGGCATTAGTTGCTTCAATCGCTTCTGTGATGATGATCTTAAGCACACGATCAAGATCAACAGTAGCAGCAAGTTCGTTACTAACCCGTGAAATCGCATCCAATTCATCCATACGACGGTTAAGGTTTTCACCTGTTTGTTCGTATAGTAACAGACGCTCTAAAGCAGATGCAGTTTGTGCCGCAATAACTTTTAATGTAGTGAGGTCATTATTGTCGTAATTGCCATTCGTGCGATTAGCAACACCAATTTCACCTAGTGCGCGATCGCCAACAACCAGTGGCACTAAAATTGCTTTTTCAATGCCCATGCGTTGTGCAACGTGTCGATAGCCCTCAAGTGCGCGTGGATCATTTGGCACATTGTTGCTCATATAAGTGTTCTGAGAAAGTGCGACACTCTTTTGGAAGTTTTCTGAGTAGATATCTTGAACAATCGGGCCAGCAAGTTCTCTACCGTGTACATAACGTGGGTAAGTGACCAAACTGCCTGTTTGCTGATTTAATACATTGACGAAGACCAACTCACTATTCATCAGATTACCGATTTCTTGTAGGAGTGGTCTGAAATTTTCTTGTGTTGTGAGTACTGACCCCGCGCGTTCAGCAATACGGCGCAAACTCTGTGCTTCTTCTGCTCGGCGCGTAACCTCTTGATAGAGGCGGGCATTCTCAATAATGGATGCAGCTTGTGTGGCGAAGATAAGCAGTTGGCGTGCGTCCTTGTCGTTGAAGTCTTCACCATTAACCTTGTTAGAAACCTGCACAACACCAATACGACGACCACCCGCAGAAAGTACGGTGAAAAGTGTCTTTTCGATATTGAGCGTTTCTGCAAGTCCGTCTAATTCGGCGGCAAAAACCAAGGTATCAGTCTGAACACGATTACTGTACCAATATTCTTCGTCAGTCCATAATTCATCAATAACGCCATTGGGTTCAATATGAATGATGTAATCTTTCACATCTTCATCATCAAGACCATAGAAGGGGAGCTTACTCACCAAATGGTTAGTCGCTGGGTCAAATAACAAGATACCGCAATACTGAATACCCATCAAACGCCCGATACGTTCAGTGATTTCTGAGTAGAATTCACCCTCGTGACTGAGCGCGCCGATAGCATGAGTAATCTCTTGCAAACCAACAAGTTCTGCGTCAATCCGTTGCTCACGTTGTAAGAGGCGAACGTTTTCAACAACAATTGAGGCTTGTGCCGTTAAAATTTGTAGATGCTGAATGTCGCGTGCCGTAAAACCGCCTTCTGTACGTTTATTACTGACAGCAATAACGCCGATACGCCGTCCACTGATCTCCAGTGGCATCCATGCCGTATTGGTAATGCCAGATACGCCAATAATCGGTTTTAAACCGAGTTCTTCAACTAATGGCTCGTCTGGAACATCATTAGTAACCCAATATCCTTGCTTTTCCCAGATGTCCCATTGTTTACTACCTTCAGGTAGGGGAATGATGAGTGATTGGACTAATGCTTCTGGCAAACCATGAAATGGTAATTCGGGTACTAAGCGGTATGTGTTTTCATCAAATAAGAACACACCACACATATCAGCCGACATCAGATAAGCAATGCGCTCATTCAGACTACGATAAATAAGTCCGGTATTCTCATTATGATCGTGTTGATGGGTGATTTGTTGAATGCTGGCAATATCATCAATACGTTGCATTTGCTCTGAATAGAGTTCTGCGTTGTAAATTGCAACTGCAACAGGTTTACTAACCGCTTGTAATAAGGCTAAGTCACCGCGTGTATAAAAATTGGACTGAGACGATGCAAATTCTAATGTACCAAGGAATCGTTCACCCAATGCAAGGGGAACAGCAACAAAACTTTGATAATGTGTATCTTGGAGTTTTGGCTGAATAGCAAGCGGGTCTTGGCGGTCAGCCACAATAACAGGTTTGCGATTATCAGCAATCCAACCACTGATACCTTCTCCCGGTAAATAGCGTCCACCAGCCTCAGCTAATGCGATCAAATACATCGAATCACCGACCCAGCCTTGTTGGATCAGTGCATTTTGGGCATCATCCCATAAACAGATTTCGCCCGCATCAAATTTGATGGCAGAGCTAATAAGTGATAACAGCGTTTGCAGTACCTGACTAACACCCATACCTGCATTAACCGTTTCACCAATTTCATTGATGATATTCATGGTTTCGTTTAGGTTAAGTGAGTCTGGATGTGATGTGGTTGCTGACAATTCACGCATCACTACAACAGTGCGTTTTTCTGCGCCTGTTGGAATAGTATGTGATGATCCTTCAACCCAGCGTTTACCGAGTTGGAATGAAGATTGTCGTTCACCCACAAACAATTCTAGAAAATTGTCTGATGGCTCTGTCTGCTGTGCAATCTGTTCAAGATGGGGCATACCACCATTCATACCAAGCCACCGCCGTGCGGAGCCATTTGCATAAATGAGTTGCCCATGTTCGAGTGATACCAATACAGCGTCGGTGTCAGATTCTACACCCGGAACATGGCTTAATGTTTGTGCCATATCACCAGTGGGGCGTGGTTGTTCTTCCTCTTGATTTTGGCGTGATAATAGGTAATTCCACGCGACAATCCAGAGAATAACAACTAGACCACCCAAAAAGAGAACTACCGCAAGATTCATACAGCTACCTCGTACAGGAAATTTACTTGCGAGAAGATGCCGGAGGCGGAGTTGCTCCGGCAGGACGAAGTTTTATTCACATTCAAGTTATTGAGCCTTTTATCACTCATTAACTTATACAATTAAGGAGATGAAAACCCATCCCCTAATCTCTTATGCACCGTGCAGGCAATTTCTTTACCAAGACGTTAAAATTGGTGATTGATCACTGTCTGCATCGGTCTTACCACGACGACGATCTTCTGCCGCCAACTCGGTAATTTCACGAATATCAGAGAACTGATGGGTGCGCGTGGAAACGGCACCAACAGAAGCTGTCATCAAGTCAACTTTCCGTTCGCTACCACTACCACTATCTGGCACGAGGATATAACCACGTTCACGGTCAATAAACGAGTAGTGTTGTTTAACTTCTTCGTTGAACCGTTCCATCATCCGTTCTTGCAAACGGCTAGCATCCTCTGCATGTGTGATGATGATGAAATTATCACGTCCAGGATGCCCGACATAATCATCAGGTGTTCCGACTTCATCAACCAGTTCACCAATCAACAATGCCACAAAACGAATCACTTCATCGCCTGCCACAAATCCGTAAACTTCACTGAAAAGATCAAAGTTTGTGATCTTCATATCAATGTAAGTCCAATCACGGTTGCCACGCATCAAATTACGCAGGTGATCTTCAATTAACCGACCTGTTGGCAGGTTAGACTTTGGATCAATCTGAGTTTGACGGTTAGCAGCATTGATGGCGTTTTGAACGCGCAATTTAAGTTCTTCGATGTCGAATGGTTTGGTGACGTAATCGTCTGCACCCAATTCCAAGCCGGCAATACGATCACTCCGCTCATCTTTTTGTGTTAAAAAGATAATCGGAATGTGACTAGTGCGGGTCGTGGTACGTAACTCACGACAAACATCATACCCATTCATATCAGGTAACATGATGTCCAGCATAATCAGGTTAGGTAATTGTTTGCGCGTCATAGAGAGTGCATCCCCACCACGCGGTGCTACTTGTACTTCATATCCTTGACCGCTGAAATAGATTCGCAACATATTAGAAATGTCAAAATCATCTTCAACGACTAAAATACGCCCTTTGCTCATATCTGCCCCTCGGTGTTTGGGACTAATAGAAAGAAATATCACTGGATAGACAAATTAACTAACTGCGATATAACCAAAATATGGTTAATAAAATCTATCATGTTAATTTTCTACTTTGCCCATCTCCTTAACTATACACTAAATGTAATAAAGTTGCATGTCTACAAATCTTAAGGTTGGAAGTTGCTAACAGAAATGTTATAGAATATTTCTACGTAATTAGCTGTGTAATTTTTTAAGGTCATCAGCAAGCATTTGCCAATATCGCTCATCCCAATAGCCTCGTGCCGCCCCTGATGTGGATGGCAAGACATAAATTGCAGTTGTAAGGATTCTTTGTTTTTGTAAACCATAATTAATAGATGATTGCCCAAAGAATTCTTTTCCAGCGCGTTTACTTGTGAATGCAAGTATAAGTGGTTTGTATTTTTCTATCTTCTTGCAGAGTAATTCAGGCGCAAAGTCAGTTTTTTGTAATACTTTATCTGTGCCTGATGAATGTTTGGCAAGATCAGTTAACCCAATGCCATAGTGGGGGAGTTGGTGGAAGTGTTCAGGTTTTAAATGTTTGGGGGTTAGACCTATTTGGTAAATAACACCCCAAAAATAATTACCCGGCCCAGCATAATATGCGCCTACTTCCGCTGATTGGGTGCTGGCGGCTGTTCCACAAAAGACCACCTGTAATTTATGCTCAAGCACATCCGGCAAAACGGTTTTATTATTCATGACGCTATTATAGCCTGATTCACATCAGAAAATTGTTAACCTAATCTTGCTCAAGCTTTAGTTTGTTTTTCTTTTTGGGCTTTAATCATTTGTTGAACGACCTTCAAGAATGCTGGTGGATCAATGGGTTTGCTGATGAAAGCATCACAACCAAAGCGTTTTGCAATATATTCTTCGCTTTGACCACTACGAGCGGTAACAGCAATCACAGGCGGGGCAGACTTCCCACCAAGTTGTTTCTTTAAGGTAATAACTAAAGTACGCCCATCAATATCAGGTAGATCAAAATCCATAAGAATTAAATCTGGATGTTGCTGTCTTGCGGCGCGTACACCATCTAAACCACGGATAAAGTGTTTGACTTCAAATCCGGCAGTTTTTAACAGGCGTATAATCATATCTGCATTTGTTTGATTATCTTCTACGAGTAGGATGTAAGACATTGTTGTTCTCCTAAATAAAATGTGTTGTGACTAATTTTCTAATGGTTGGAGTATGTGTTGTGACAAAATATTTTTTACATGCTGAACGAGTACATCTGATTGAATCGGTTTTTGAATAAATTGTGCCGCACCTAATGCTTCAGCGCGATCACTATCTGTATCTACTGTAAGTATGATGGTTGGGATGTGTTTCGTTTCTTCATCTTTTTGTAACTGTTCCAGTAAATCCCAACCATTTATATTGGGCAAAAAGACATCAAGAATAATCAGATCAGGTAACAATCCCGATGCGAGATTCATAACCTGTGAGCCATCAGGAGCATCAACCACGATGTAATTAGCACCTTCCAAAACGCGCCGGAACATTTGACGAGTATCTGAATCATCTTCGATTAGCAAAATAGTTTGTGGCAATTCCATATCAAAGTCGAACTCTGAGGTTTCTTTGCTATCAAATATAGTGATGCCTTCATCAGTCGATTGTTGTGCTTCAAATTGACTCCTTTCGATTTGATCAGGTGTTGCTAAATCAAGCGAGAATGAGAAGGTACTGCCAACACCTAATTTGCTCTCAATTTGAATTTGCCCGCCGTGCATCTTGATTAATCGCTGGCTGATATCTAGCCCAAGACCTGTGCCTCCGTATTTTTGATCTGTATCATGTTTCGCTTGTTCAAACCGTTCAAAGATGCGACTAATCGCGCCTTGCTCAATACCTATTCCGGTGTCAGTGACAGCAATCGTAAGCATATTATCTTTAAGCACAGTAGAAACGGTTACACTGCCAGTTTCTGTAAACTTGATCGCATTGGATATTAAGTTCAATAAAACCTGACGCACACGTAACGGATCAGCCCAAACTAAAGGTATTGTTTCTGGAAAATCGGGGCGTAATTGAACAGGTTTATCTCGTAATAATCCTGTAGCCGTAGACATAACACCTTTAAAGATGTCAATAATATCAGTGGCGGTTTGGTGCATTTCTAATTTACCCGCCTCAATTTTACTCAAATCTAGAATATCGTTGATTAGCCCCAGTAAATATTGCCCATTTGCCAGAATCAGCTCAATATCATCACTAAAAATTGTTGGCAATGTTTCATGATTGTACATTTCCGGCATGTTAATCATCGAGCTTGTATAACCGATAATCGTGTTAAGCGGTGTGCGGAGTTCGTGGCTCATGTTCGACAAAAATACCGATTTTGCATTGCTCGCTTCTTCGGCATGTTGTTGCGCTTGTTCTTTTTCAATATTGAGGAGTGCTAAACGCTCATTAGCTTTTTGGAGTTGAAGCAGTGTTTCTTTTAATTGTTCCCGTTGCTCATAAAAGATATCTGCACGGCGTTGATTTTTCTTTTGGCTCTCAATTGCCCAATATATAAATTGCTCATAACTGCCTGCCATCAAATAGCTGACACCTGTTATCAATAGGCAAAATACCAAAGGCAATCCGATAGTTACAAATGCTCTAAATACGCTTGTATCTGGAATGGTGACAATATAGAGGCTGATGAGTATAAATGTTGTTGGATACAATGCCATATCACGTTCAAGCAATGCCATGCTAATCAGAATTGGAATACCCATCATGAAATAGAGACCGGTATCCTGCTCATTTGTAGTGATTCCATACAAAAGCGTACCGATAATCCCTAAAACGAATATCCACGAAGAAAACTCATATTGCCTTGGACGTAAGTATCCGGCTAGTGAGCAAACCCCAAGTAATACAAGCCATGGGAGTGCGCTACCTTGATTGCGGAAGATGAATACAGACAAACCACCATAAGCGATGGCAGAGGTTACGATTAAAAAATACCGTAAAAATTCACTTCGCTGGTCAAGGATATCTTCTTTGATTTCATAGTCTATGATGTTTGCTGTCACGGTATTCCCTTGAAAAGGATTAATGAACAATTGTTAAGGTCGTTTTTCTTATTGTAACGCACATTAATGCGTTATAAACCTTAATTTTTCGTAATTTTTGGTTATAGTCACGTATTAATGTTGTTTTATATTGGGTAGTTTGTGTATAACAATGGCAGTAGGAAGCAAAAAGTTGAGAGTTTGATTACTATGCCTTATTAGGGATTAAACCTTATCTTTGTAGCGTTCTTGCAGGATTTTTTGCTGATGATGGGCTAATGCTACTGCTTGTTCATCGTTATCCACCAACCAAAAGTTTTCGCCTTCCACGAAGTTAAACATTTTAGCGAATGCTTGCACCAAGCTAACTTGTATCATCTCCGTGTAGAGAATAATCATGGCATTAACATTAAATGTCTTCACCATTTTTGTGAGATAAGGGATCGGGTTCCCTTTTGGGTATCGAGTACCTTTTAGCATCACGTTGATATAAACCAGTGTTCGCTCATCCAATGATTCCGTTTCAATAAGCCGAACAACCTCGTTCATCATATCCACATAATCATCCCATGTGTAATTGGGGTAATAGACGATACGCATGATTGTTTTATCTGTATTTTCCCAACTGATTTTAATTTTATCTGTGTTAAGCATATGATTCACTCGACCATAATAAATTTAGTTAACTTATAGGTGTCCATGATTTGATATTTTGTGTAGCACGTTCACGGACTTTATCGATTGTTTCTGCGCTGACAGCTTGCTCAAAACTGCGGAAACCCGACAATTTAAAGCCGTGTTTTGATGCAATAGCACCAATCTCTTCCACCCGTTCCACGCTGACATCCTTGCCAATGGTGTAATCTTCATAACGACCTTCAAGGGCGAGTGCCATTGTTTCAGCCATACATGCGAATGATTTTTGGGGCGGAAATCCAAAATCGAAGCCAAAGTCTACTGTACCAGGGACATCAACCATACCCCCTTCGATCACCAATACATCGTCGCGTTCTTTCGCAACACGCCAAGAGACATCACGCGGGCGGGCAACATCACAAACGACAGCACCCGGTTTAAGATGCTTAGGTTCGATAATTGCGTCAACCGCACTTGTTACTGTCAAAACGAGATCAGCCGAATAGATGCTGTGAATATCGGTACTCGCTGTGACCTGTGCATAATGCCCTTCGCATTGCTCACGGATGGAGTCGAGCGCATCTTCACGTCGTCCAACAAGAATTAACTTTCCACAATCTTTAGCGAGTAATTGCGCACACGTTTTACCGATTGCACCCGTTGCACCCACAACTGCAACAGTTGCGTCTTGTAGGCGTGTCCCCATAACTTTCGCGGCTTCTTGAATAGCCTCTACTGCCATATAAACTGTGTAACTATCCCCCGTTGTTACAGGCACATCAAGCCGATCAGCGATAGTTACACCACTGTCACCGACGACAGATGTATAAGCACCTAAGCCCATAATGCGTGCGCCGAGCCCCTCAGCTTTATGTCCACATGCGATGATTTTTTTGTAAACCGTTTCAACAGGCAAGGACAACATCGTCGGAGGTGTTAAAGGGCAGGCAATAAACCACCCTTTAAGCTCACGTCCATTCGCAATTGAGCGTATTCCGGTTATCTCTGAGATATAAACAGGCGGGAAATACCGTGAGAAATAATTGATCTGTTTCTCGCTTAACAAATTGCCAAGAAATGGTAATTTTCGTGCGACATCTTTTTTGATGTTAATTGGATGGAAAATGAATGCAAAAGTATCTTCCACAATCGTCTTCTTTCGTGATGAGGTGTTACCCATAAATTCAATATTAAGTCTATACAATTTCATTATAGGCGACGATTTGCGATTTCCGACGGAACAATCATGCAATGATAATAATGGTTATATGCGGTGCTATGTTTGGATATATGGCTTGGGCTAGGCTTATTTCTATATTTAGGACTCAAGAGGGGAAAACGATGACTAAAGATTATATTGCTCAAGAAAGAACCGCTGTTCGCCGGAGTGATCGTGAGGTCGAAGATGAGGGATGGATCAAGCAATTTTTGACCGAAACAGCGCTTGCTACGATGGCGACTTCACATGAGGATCAACCCTTTGTAAATAGCAATATTTTCGTTTATGACGCGGATAGACATTGCGTTTATATCCATACTGCGCGGGTTGGACGTACTCGCGGTGTGCTTGAAGTTAATCCGAAGGTCTGCTTAACCGTGATGGAAATGGGGCGTTTGTTACCAGCCCCAGAAGCCCTTGAATTTAGTGTGGAATATAGCAGTGTAGTTGTTTTTGGCAACGTGAAAATTGTTGAGGACGCTGATGAGGCGAAATCGGCATTGCAACTATTGTTAGATAAATACGCGCCACATCTTAAACCCAATCAAGACTATCGTCCTCCCGTAGACGAAGAATTGAAACGAACCAGCGTGTTCCGTATCGATATTGAAGAATGGAGTGGAAAACGCAAGTCCGTCGCGGAGGATTTCCCAGGCGCATATTTTTATGATGATGTCACATAAATTGGGTGGGTTTACTTTTTCAACCCAACAGCCATGCCATCACCAAGGGGGATAATCATGCTTTGCAATCGATCATTACTGGCTAACGCATCCAAGAACTGGCGCATTGCTTTATCGTCATCTGCTTCGGGATTCATGACACGCCCACCACGATAGGCATTATGTGCCGCGATCATGCCACCACTGCGCAGATTATCTACAGCCCAGTTCAGATAATTGATGTAATTGGGCTTGTCTGCGTCGATGAAAACAAAATCGAATGCTCCTTTGGGTTCAATTTTGTGTAGAACCTCAAGCGCGTTACCTTGTACGATATCAACTTTGTCACTGAGGTTAGCACGTTCAAAATTTGCCTGAGCAACCGCTATATGCTTTGTGCTGGAATCGATTGTGTATAATTTGCCGTTTTCCGGTAATGCGCGAGCCATCCAGATACCGCTATAACCCGCTAATGTGCCGATTTCAACGATGGTTTTAGCGTTGATACTACGTAGTAAAAATTGTAACAACGCGCCATCTTGCGGGTCGATACTGATTGCTGGCATGTCCGCTTTTTGGGCTTTGATATGCACCTGCTTGAGGATGTCATCATCCTGTGCAAATAGCTCACCAATTAAATCTTCAAATTGCACTCGCAAATCGTTAGACATAATATCCCCTTGCACCTAATTTATGAATCATTTACTTTTTTCTCAGCTGGCTTATCACGATAGATCACAAAATGGTCAAGATCGCGCACCACATACGTGTTAGGGAATATAGCACGGGCTTCAGTGATGACATCGCGTTCCCGATAACGTCTGCTGATATGTGTTAGGAAGAGTGTTTTGATGTTCATATCGCGTGCTAATTCAGCCGCTTGTTTAGCGGTAATATGACCGACTTGGCGGGCAACATCACGATCAACGTCTAAGAATGTCGCTTCGATACTAAGCGCGTGTGCACCCTCAACATATTCACGTATATTATCTAACCGTGCAATATCACCAATATGGACGTGTTTGATGCCTTCAATTGCCTCACCAAGTATCATATCTGGCGTAATAACTGTACCATCTGCTAAGGTGATGGTTTCTCCACGCACCAATTGACCACGTTCAGGACCAATGGGTATGCCAAGTTCCTCAGCTTTTTCTGCTAGAAACGGGCGATGCGTTGGTTCTTGAAAGATAAATCCGAAATTACCCTTGCCTCGATGAGTGACTGGAAACGCGCTGACTGTAAGCTCTTTCGATTCCATAATCACACCAGGTTGTAAATCAATCAGATGTATTGGAATAGGGGGCTTCTCGCCAGCCAATACCACGCCATAAAGCAAATTATAGACACGATCTAAGGCTGGTTTACCGCCATAAATCTCTAATTCTTGGATGCCATCTTCCCACCGGATGAAGGTTGATAATAAACCACCTAATCCGAGGATATGATCAAGGTGAGCATGGGTGAGTAAGATACGATTGAGGCGTTTAAAACCGATGCCACTACGAAGTATCTGGCGTTGTGTACCTTCACCACAGTCAATCAAGAAGCGATTTTCACCTGTGATGATGGCTTGGGATGCTAAACCGCGATGCACAGATGGTGCAGCGGCTGATGTACCAAAAAATACAATTTCAAACATGATTAATCGGATGTTTCCTGTTCGTCTGGGTCGGCAACCACGATAGTATACAGGAAAAGTCGATCCCCACGTGGTTCACCATTGTCTAAAACATCAAGACGGATATTGCTTGAGTCCTGATAAGCACCTACAGATACCGTGTATTCTCCAGCAGGCATTGCCTCTGGAATTTGGACATAAGTGATTTGCACAATAATGTCCCGATCTTGTAAACGGCTTGGTATGGTGCTGATTGTATCGAAATTTGCGGGAGGGCTTGCACCCGGATCAGCGAGAATATGTACAAATAAACGCAAATCTGTTGGAACAGAACCATCTGCTCGCCAATAAGTGGCAATCGTCACGGTACTACCCGGATTATATTCACCCTCATCAACGGATTCATACCCTAAGAAGGTTAAGTTACCACCAAAGCTAATCGGCGGACCAAATTGCTCCTCACTGATGCCGACTTCTGGTGCAAACCTAATTGGGCGCGTGACTGTAAATGTGCCTAGCCGATCAGCTAAATTATCAACCACATTCATCATCATCACACTATTATCTGGCACAGATGAATCTACGATGAAGTCACCTTGTTGTAGCCATTCAGCAACTAACGGATGGCTGGTTTCTAGCACGGTATTATCCGGCACAATAACTTGTTGATCTTCACCGCCGTTTGTTAGCACAATACCTGTATTGCATTCCGTAAAACGTACGGGAGAATTACGATGATTGAACATCAGCGCGATGATTTGTGCTTGGGTTAATTCGGCTGAATTTGGCGATTGATCGGGCGACCACCCACAGATAACGGTTGGAATATCATGTGCTGTACCGTCAATATAATGTGCGAGTTGACCAAGTGGCGCATTATAAGCCTCTTGCACTTCGCTTGAATCCGCCCAACGATTAAATAAATCAAAACTAGTCCACATGAAGTTAAAAGCCAGCAATCCCACAACGCAAACAGTGACGATTTTGGCATTATTTAGTGATAGTGAACTCGTGATGCGATGAACAGCTAATCCAAAGATCAGTGCAATAATCGGCAAGACGACTGTATATTGTGCGAAGTTGGGCGCATTAGGCGTAAATAACATAGCTGGCAATAATGTTATCAACCCGATGAGCATCAAGCTATAACGTGGTTGTCGCCAATTCCTAATGCAAATGCCAATACCAATTACAATAAATAAAGCTGTAAAGGGGTCAATTAATGGGCGATTGACCAAATTATAGAGTGGGTTGCTATCACCATTGATAATGATACCCATGAGGCTATCAATCATATTTTGTAGTTGTAAACCATCATCAGGGATGACACGAGAGAACCCATTTAAGGTCGGACGACGTATAGATGATGTCACATAAGGAATTGCCATAATAATGGTCAGTAACACGGAAAACCGAATATAACGCAAGCGACGATGCGACATTTGTTGATCGGTGAAGCGCAGCATATAAATCATAAAAATAGCGACCAACAGGACAATCAATAACCCAATAGGGTGAATATAGAGCGCTAATCCCGTGAATACGCCTAAAAATGCGAAGATAGTTGTATTAAATGTGCGTTTTTGCCGTCTACGATAGGTCGGCAGGGCTTGTGCTAATGCAAGCAAGATCGCACTGAGTAACAAAGGTAAGAATACTTCAGGCGTGATATGCCGTGACATAATAATTGGCAAGAACCCAAACGCCATAAACGCCGTTGCGGATAATCCCGCAAAACGCCCAAATAACCGAATACCAATTGCATAGATGAGCGCTAAGGTGAGTAAGCCTGCCCATAGGGAGGTTATGCGATAACTGAGTGTGCCATTGCCAATAAAGGTTGTTAGCGTGGCTACAGTGATATGGTAAAGCCCTTCACGACCTTCTGACCCCAAATCGTAAAAAACAGAAATATTGCCGTTATTGCGAACTGCTTCTGTGATGCGAATATCGACGATTTCTTCATCGCTGAAACCTTGTGGTAGGGTTGTTAAATCCCATGCACGCAAGAAGACAGCAACAAGGATGATGAGTACGGCAAATAAAAAACTGAGGCGACTGGACACTTAAGACTTGTCTACCTTTCCAAGATGAGCGTTAAATAACTTAGAACTTAAGTAAATGATTGGCATTACACGTTAAAGAGTAATTACAATGCCAAAATTATTGAGTCATTAGTCCTAAAGATAAAGACGTGAATAAATACGCCCTTACAGTTTGTGTTTCAACGCAACATTCTAGCACGTCCCGTTACTTGTATAAAGAGAGAGACAGTTAAGATTAGTACAGGTCTATAGGCTACCTGCTAATGCACTGAGTGCTAAAACCCCAATACCAAGCCCTGTATTGAACCATGTCAGGCGCAATTCACGTTGATGTAAGGTGTTTAATTCTGCCTCATCACCTTTACCTTTTCGCAATAACAGGCTTGTTCGCTCTAAAGCTGGGACGATCATATATTGTAAAACTAAACCCGTTATCACCATCGCCACAATGACAATATGTTTGATGAGCATGACCCGACTCCAATCATTATCGAATTGCATCATGCCATCATAATTGTTATCAAGTGACATTTGCACAAGACCGGTGACAATCAGAATCGCTAATGCGAAATTGCTCCAATTACTGAAGCGTTTACGCAAACCGAGCAAAAATTGATTTAAGTCAGGATGTTTGGCTAATGATCGTTTTACCTCAGGATAGACCATCAGGGAGGTGACAACCAAGCCACCTACCCAAATTACCGTCGCACAGAAATGAAAAAATAAGCTAATCGCAAGCGTTGTCACTGATTCTTCCTGCTTCCTCGAATGTCGGCGTTGGAGCGATAATATCACCACAATGGCGTGGCATATGCACAATTGCATCGAATACTGGGCGTATTCCGATCATGTCAGGATTGGTCAACGACCACCAATATTGTTCATCATCAGGTGTCCAATTAGGGTCAGGAATATAAATGGCAGAAACCAATCCAACCCAAGGTCGCCAATGATCGGCAATATATTGATACGCTTCAACCATCAATTCCGCTTGTGCTTCTTCAGAAACAGCGAACCATTCATAACCGCTACCTGCACGGGTATCTGTTGTATATCCCATTTCTAGGATTGCCATTTGTGTTTCTGCGTCACCATTGGCAATCATGATTTTGCGTAAATCTTCTACCCGCCTAAATGTTGCCCAACGTCCGTTACCATCACGTTCCGCATCATCGGGACCATATGATGGCACATTAAACCCCGGTGCATGAACACCAACGACATCCACATAATCCTGGAAATTTGCGTTATACATATCTTGTAAGAATATGTCATCACGATGAACAAAATCATCGTGGTTTCCTGTAGGTGATAATCCCGCAGAAATGATAATTGCGTCAGGGTCAGCGGCACGAATAGCCTCACTACATACACGCAAGAGATCAACATAGTCGGACGCATTTGGTGTTAATCCGCCCCATTCACGCTCTAAATTCGGCTCATTCCAAACTTGGTAGGCACTGATTCGCCCTTGATACCGTTCTGCAACAGCACCACAAAAGTCGCCGAAATCTTCTAAGTTATCCGGTGGTACATCAACGAAGTTAGGTGTGATTCCCTCTGCTTCGAGTTCGGCTAAGCGTTCTTGATATGCCCATTGTGGTGTGTCGGTTAAACGCGCAACAACTTGCATACCCCGTCGTTCAATTTCATCCATGATCGTATCACCCGGACCGAAATGCCATTCGTCAGGATTAGGTTCGATGTCTTCCCATGAAAAGGTTTGTTTGACGTGTGTGAATGACATCAATTGAATTTCATCGAGGTTTCGTCCCATCATATTGGGATTCCACCACATGAATGCTTGCACACCATAAGTCAATGATTCAAAAGGGAGATCAATAATGGCATCACCCTCAAATGGATCATTGTCAGGTTGTGTGCTAAATAGTATTAGTGCGACTGAAAGGGTGATAAAAAACAGGGCTAACACTGTTGTGCCAACCCTGTGTTGTTTCAAAAACTGCATATATGCCTCAAGTTATTGGTTTGCGTTTTGTTCTGTTGTCCATTCAACAATGGCTTGATAAATCGGGCGTTGTACCCAATCAGGACCGATGAGTGAATAGGGTGTATTGTCATTTTGTGCATTCCATCCGATTTGTGGACCGTAGTTCAAATTCCAAATGGATGCAATCCACACAAAGCCCCATTCCTGCATCAAATTAATGGCTTGAATGGTATATTCAGCTTGTTCTTGTAGGCTGTTATCGTTTGCGAAGCCAAAACCTTCAGGCGAGCCATCAAGGTCTTCGGTAGATGCCCAACCAAACTCTGTGACACATAATGGTTGATCGCCACCTGCCAATTCAATCGAATTTGCATATGATTCTAGCGTGCTACGGAAGCTCCAACTGTGATGTGGGTTTTCCCATGGACCAGTGTAAGTAACAGTGTCATCCGGCGTAAGTTCATCCCAAAACTCAAGTGGCGGGACATTGATTCCGTTATGATGTGCGCCGACACAATCTGTATAATTAAGCAGACCCGCTTCAATCATACCATCCATAAAACTAAAATCGTCAATTGCCGTCGTAACACCGCCTTCTACCCAACCGCCTGTTGGTGATAACGCGCCACTAATAACGATGATTCCGGGGTCAATATTTTTGATTGTCTCAAATGATTCTCGTAATAAATCGACATAATCGGTTGCGCTTAAACCAGTTGGGACATCCCACTCTCGATCAAGATTTTGTTCGTTCCATACTTCGATAGCATGAATCTGTCCGGGGTAGCGGTTAAGCAATTCAGTCAGGAAATTAGTGAAATCACTCGTATCTGCTGGGGGACCTTCATGATCTAGGCTAACGCCTTCAGGACGTGCCCATTCTGGTGCCGCAACAATTGATGCCAATACATTAAACCCATATTCCGACGCCATATTTAATGACAGGTCAACGCGATCCCAATTAAACACACCAGGTTCTAACTCAATCTCTGCCCAACGAACTTGTTGCTTGTACCACTGTAAACCCAAGTTCTGAACATCATTCATCCAAATGCGTTGCACATCTGGATTGCCATCAATCACTGGCTGAACCTGTACAGCCAGTTGGAAACTTCTATCGCTGACGGGTAATGCAGTAGGCGCAGGTGTTGGGGGAGCTTGTTCTTCTTGCACCTGTGCGACGGCTTGCCCATCATCTTCTTCAGTTGCAGGTGCTTCTGGTTCTGCTGTGTTGGTTGGCACAGCTGTGTTCGTAGGAACATCCGTTGGCGCAATCGTCGCAGTATTCGTGCTAACTTGTGCTACTGCCTCTTGTGTATTTGTGGCGATAACAGGGAGGTCTACACTGTTTTGCCCGAATAAATCGCTATTTTCTGCATCATACCCCAGATAGATACCGACAAATGTAGCAATGCCGACTATCATAGTGATTCCTGCCCAAATGAGGACAAACCCACGAGCGGGAGATTTTTGAATTACTGCCATTTAAAGCCTGCCTTAATCTACAACTAACCAAGATATAGGCAACGACATCATAATCGCCGCCTCATTTTTTTATAATATTTTGCTAACGTGCGTTGGCTATCGCTCCACATGCCGGACACCCACCGTCTGCACGGATGATAGCATACCCTGCTTGTGGATCTGTATTATAAGCAGTGAAGTCAATATTCCATACAATCGTCATACGAACTTGACCTGAATTTGACGTGAATGCCACTGCTTCTGCTAGCCATGTCGCTTGATTTGCGATGGTCATGCCACCAGCCCATTCAAAACCAGCAGGGAGTGAACCATAACCTTCCGGAGTTAAATAGCCTAATTCGGTAATGCAAATTTGGCGTTGACCACCTGTTATTCTCCAATAAGTGTTAAGCATAGTGGGCAAATACCGTGTGTAATAATTATCACGCGGATCACCACTGGTTGCATAAGCACTGGTTAAACCTTCATTATAGTGCATACCCAGACAATCCATAAAATTGAGCGCGCCTGCGTCCACCATTTGTTGAAGGAAGTTATCATCGTTAACTACCCGCCCAGGGAATGCTGCTTCTGCGCCTGTCGGAGCAAGTGCCGCACTAATCACCAGTACACCACTGTTGCGAGATTTAATTGCGTTATAGGCGGCACTCAGCATAGAGGTGTAGTTTGCACCACTGAGCGTACCTTCAGGCCATTCGCGCGAAATATTCGGTTCATTCCATACTTCGATTGCATCAGGTCCTAATGCGGCGACATCACCAAGCCAACCCGCAAATTGTTGGATGTATCCGCCGCCACCTGCGGCGAGATCAGCCGGATTACCGACGACACCAATCAACACAAGGAATCCTTGCCCACGCGCACCATTAATCGCTTCAGCTGCTGGACCTGTCCCCATCCCAGGGGAATAACGAATTTGAACTTTCATCCAACGCATACCTGCGGAAGTCATCGCTTGGGCGGCGCGTCCACTGCTTGTATTTGTGACATGCCCACCATATTCAAATCCTCCTGCAATATTACCAGGTCCGACCACAGGTCCAGGTTGTTGCGGTTGAGGTTGGACAGGTGCAGGTGCGCTTGTCGGTTGAACGGGCACTAATGTTGGAGTGACAGTTGGTGTTGGCGTTGGAGTGACGGTTGGTAATGGCGTAGGCGTTGATGTTGCCTCAAATAGTGCGATTGCCGCGCCACCACGAGAATTACTTTCACCGTTATTACCAACTACATCAACATTGACTGCATAATTACCATCAGGTGCGACCAACGTAATAACAGGTTCTTCATTAAGCGTGGTTGTAAACTCAGTTACAACGCCATCTGTACCTTCAATGCGCCAACTCAATAAGAGTTCAGACTCAGACGCAATTCCAGGTGTTTGTACCTTATAATCCAGAATTGCAGTATAAATGCCATCAGCGACACCATCGGCTAAGAGATCATCAAAACTCACGCCGGCTAATCCAAATGGAGTCATGCGATCCATACGGAAGCGCAGTGCTTCGCTAGTGGTCAACCACATTCGTGAGGCAACATCACCAGCGTCATCAAGGTACTCGATGAACGGTGCTTGAATTGTTGTGTCCACACCCGGAATGGCATCAAACCCATTAAGCGCAATTTGGAATGCTGTGCCAGGTTCAACCGTACCAGCTTCTGTTTCTTCAACTGATAATTCGACATTACCTAATGCCGAAAGTGCATTTTCATATGTAATCGGTGTAAATTGACTACCGACTTGACGTGTGGAAAGGGCAGATAACCCCGCGATGAGTTTATAACGATTCACTTCGCCAACACCCCAGCGTAACATTGATTCAACCAGTTGATCGGCTCCGGGGGTAAAAATCAAGGGATCACTATCAAAATTGATTTGAACGTAATCAGCCACAAGACCGATTTCGCGCCAATTATACGCACCTGTTTCCCAAGTACCTTCAACATTTTGTGCTGATGGGACGACCACGCCTAATTGTAAATTCGCGCCGTGCATATTTTCTGCAAGCAATTGAATAAATGTGGTGAAGTTGTCACGTTGTTCAGCAGGTATATCACGGTAATCAATGATCAATCCATCAAAACTGTTTAACCCCGTGAAATTAGTCAGCGTTGAAACGTGTTCTGCTCGCAAGCTGCTGTTGCTAATCAATGACACAACCGTTTCAGTGTCGATAGCGCGTGAATCCGTAAAATTACGAATAATAGGCATCACCTGATAACCAGCAGTAAGATCAAAACTTGGGGCAGGGTTCCCGACCAATGTCTCCGATAATGAAGTCGGCATTGCTGGTTGCATACCTGCTGGAGAGACAATCGTCGCTAAGGTACTTACCGTATCATTGATAGGTTGACCGAGATTAATTGTCGTCAATACAATCGGGTCGCGTGGTGCAGATTGAAACAGCGCGATACCATCAGGAACACCGTTTACAGTTGCAACCAGTGTACCTTCTTGATTCAATTGTGATGGTACAAATCGCCACTGCCCGCTAGTTGTATTCCACTCATAAACATCCAAAACATCAGCACTCACACCCGTTGGCAAATTAAGTTCAACAGTTGCATTATCTGGTTCAGTGCCTGTCGTCTCTATGCTATAGACGGTGCTTTGTAAGGCTAAATAGGGTGGGATTGCGGCGTTTGCTGTTGTCGCCCAGTCGATATCTTCCGCAGACACATTTTGTGCGAGGAATCTATTCAAGTTAGCGGTGTTCATCCGCACACCGAATTCATCACCAAGATCATCAGGTGCGAAAATAATCGCTAAATTACTGTCATTAGAGCGCACGCCGTTGTTAAGTGCATCCGGCATCGCAAATTGACTCTCAAATAGGCGATCACCGAGGCTGAATGGTGGTAAGAATAATCCCGCAATAATCAAGCCAAATACGAGGAATATCGTCATCAGCCCGACTACCCAACACCCAAATCCTCCCTGTTTTTGTTGGCGTTCAATACGTCCAGGGTAACTGATGTAAGGTTGTGGTGCAGGTGTTACCGGTGACTGTGGAGGTGGTGTCATCTGTACTTGTTGATCCGGTATTTGATGCTCCCCTGTTTGTCGCTTGTTGTCATTGTCGGGGTCTTCGTGAATCGGTGTTTCTGACATCGATTTTCCTCTAAATGTTCAATTCCATGTTTGGCAAAAATTTTAACTGTGTATCACTAGATACTTAAGTATAAAGGGAACGAAACGCAATGTGTACGTTGAAATTTGTAAGGGGTTGATGAGGACGGCGATTATCAACTACCGTCCTCAATGAGTTGTTATTTAATTATTGACCTAATGCTTCACAAGCAGGGCATCCACCACCCGGACGAATGATAGCATAACCGCCAACAGGGTCAGCACCGTAACCTGTGAAATCTATATTCCAGATAATGAACAGGCGTACACGACCACTATTACGTGCAATAGAAACTGCTTGGTCAAGCCATGCCGCTTGTTGAGCGACAGTAACATTCTCTGCCCATCCAAAGAAACTTGGCAAAGGACCGAAACCTTCAGGCGTTAGGTAACCGAGTTCAGTAAAGCATAATGGACGGCTACCACCAAAGGCATTGTAGTAGACATTCATCATCGTTGGCAGATAGCGCGTGTAATAGTCACCGCGTGGGTCACCACTTGTCCAATTTGGTGGCACGATGCCTTCGTTATAATGTGTACCAACACAATCCATATAATTAGCCGCACCAGCCGCCGCCATACCAGCGAGGAAGCGATCATCGTTCATCACCTGACCACCGGGGAATGCCGCTTCTGCACCTGTTGGAGCAGGTGCGCCACTAATTACGAGTGTGTTAGGATTCGCCGCTTTGATTGCAAGATAAGATACGCGCAGTAAATCGGTATATCGTGCCGGATCAACTGGGGCAACCCATTCACGATCAAGATTGGGTTCATTCCATACTTCGAGGGCATCTGCGCCGAGTGCCGCCAATCCTGCCATAAAGCTCGCATAACGATCAAAATACCCAGGAATATTCACATCACTGGGGTTAACACCAACAACGCCGAGAACTATATGGAAGCCACGCGCATGAGCATCATTAATCAAGCCTGCAAAATCATTAGGATTTTGACCATCGAAATAACGGATTTGGCGTTTTGCCCATGTCATACCAGCGACACGCATCCAGTTTGTAGCCGCTTCACCCCATCCAGCAACGTGTCCACCATAAGAAAATCCGGTGACAGGTGCTGTATTTGCAACGGGTGCTGTTATTGGAATATTGCTTGGTGCGCCACCGCCAGCTGGAGCGGTTAATGTAAAGGGTGTGTCAATATCGACCAATGGTAATGCGTCGATTTGCGTCGTTGTAATCGAAAGGTAAAGTGCAGATACCCATCCAACATTGGCACGTGCTGTAATACCACGCACCCATGTGCCAGCAAAGTTACGCCCATCGACATTAAAACCTTCACCCAATGTCACACCATCAATCCGGCGATAAGCCCGACCCGGACCTGTGCGTACATTGACGCTAGCAGTCGCTGAGACAATCAAGTCATTTGCACTACCTGTATCCGAAAATTGCGGACCTGTTGTGTTTGGTGCAGGCGCAGGGAGTAAAAATGGGGTATCTATTGTGACGTTTGGAATGCCGTTCAAATCGCGCAATGTGATATTCACCGCGCCAGAAACCAGCCAACCAATTGCACCATCTGATGTGATGCCACGTACCCATGACCCTTCAGGATTACGACCATCTAAGCTGATAGCCGTTCCGCCCCGCACGAGTTGGACTAAATCTGCATCTGCACTTGGTTCTGTGCGTAAATTGACTCGTTGATTAGTAGTTGTTGTTAGTCCGGCTTGAGCATTGACGAAAGAGATACTAACTAAGGAGCTTAATATGAAAATAACAATAATTACTGGGAGAAACTGTTTGCGATTCATGTCTATGTTCCTCAAACCTCGCCTCTTATATGTTTAATAGGCACAAAAGTGGCGCAGATAAATTTCTGCGCCATTTATGACGTTGATAGCGGGCATTTTAACAGAGGCATATTGCTTTAGCAACCTTGCTACATGACGATAAGCCTACGATTATTGATATGAATATGAACAATAGATGTCTTTGTTTAGACGGTATGAGATGCCGGAATTGAGTATTTATGGCTAAAATAAGGTGTGAATAATATCCTATTTAATCGAATGAAAACGCGGTAAACTTTTAAACATGACTGAAAAAATATTATTTGAAAAACGTGATAATGGTATCGTCGTTTTGACCTTCAATCGCCCGTATGCACATAACGCATTGGATTTGGAGGCGATGACCCGTTTTGAAGCATTGATCGAAACATTAGCAGATGATTCATCAGCGCGAGTATTGATCTTAACCGGTGCAGGGCAACGCGCTTTTTGTAGCGGTGGTGACCTTAACGAACTGGCTGACTATACAAGTGAACAAGATGCGCTTGATTTCATAACGGTGATGGGCAATGCGCTATTGGCAATGGAACGCTTGCCCATTCCAGTGATTGCTGCCATTAATGGGTATGCGCTCGGTGGCGGGAGTGAAATTGCCGTCGCTTGTGATATGCGAATCGTCGATGACCATACACGCATGGGCTTTATTCAGATTCGCATGGGCGTTACCCCAGGGTGGGGCGCAGGGCAAAGGCTCTTGCGCTTGGTTGGATACCCTAAAGCAATGGATTTACTCTTACACGGTCACGTTATGCACGCCCATGAATTACAAGCACTCGGCTTGGCAAATCGCGTGGTTGAACAAGGTACTGCTTTAGAACATGCCATCTACTTCGCCAACCATATCGTTGAACATTCACCAGAATTAGTGAGCAGTATCAAAGCACTCTTGCAAGCCGGACTCAATAATCCCTACGAAGATGCCTTAAACATCGAGCGTGATTTGTTCCCGCCATTATGGGCAGGGGATGAACATAAGCAAGCCGTTGATAAATTCTTAGAAAAACAAGCACTACGACAAAAACAACGCAAAGGAGCGAATGCCTAATGGCTGGATTTTATGCCACAATTGCCCGTTATTATGATGCTGAAAACACCGATAAAGATGATGATGTCCCGCTTTACTTAGAGCTTGCAGAAGAACACGGCGGACCGATTATGGATATTGGTTGCGGTACAGGGCGTGTGATGTTCCCATTGGCGCGGGCAGGGCATGAAGTACACGGAATCGATAATGAACCAGCCATGTTAGCGCGTGGAATCGCCATCAAAGACGCAAATCCTAACTTCAATTTACACTTCCATGAAGGCGATGTGCTGAATCATGAGTTCGACACACAATTCAAATTAATGCTCGTGCCCTATAACGGCTTGATGCACTTCCATGACCAAGAGTCACAATTGAAAGTGCTTCAGAATCTGCGTAAATGGACACGCGACGACGGCTTATTGGTACTAGATTTGCCCAACGCAGGCGAAATCTTCGCCACACAAGACACCGATGCCATCATCATGGAGCGCACCTTCCTCGATTCCGAAACAGGGCATATGGTCATGCAACAATCACATAGCTACCTTGACCGCACCAGCCAACTTTTCCGCGTGACATGGATATATGATGAAATCACCGCCGACGGCACATTAAAACGTACCGCCTCTCCACTCGTGCTGTATTACTACTTCTACTCAGAAGTACGCTTGCTCTTACAACTCGCCGGATTTGAAGTCGAAGCAGTTTATGGCGACACCGATTACGGCGAATATAGCAACGGCTGTGAACGTATGGTTGTTTTCGCCAAGCCGGTTTAAATGCTATACTGAGTGCAACCTCAACTAATTTAGAGCTATAGCACCGCTTAGTGTGCTTCTCATATGAACACCAAAAAATCACCATTTCAATGGGTTGATCGTGACACAGCAGGTTACGATCTTCTTCAAGTTGTCTATCACGCCCCTCATAGCGTATCTTTAACCGCACTAGAATTACTTTCATCGATTCGCTCAACTGCCATCATTAATGATCTTCAAGCAATTGCTCTCAATGAAGAATGGGATGATTGGTCGCGTGTCTATGCAATACGTGCCATTGCCTCTACTGGATTAGATCAGGAGTTCTTGAACTTAAAGCCCTTGGTTACCCGCCAATTACAGATAATCGAACATCATTGGCGAACGGAACGGAATTCAAGTGAGCCTTCTTCTTATCTGAGTTCGGGGATATTGGATGCTATATTTGGCTTAGTTGATAAATGCCCTGCAAATCATAATTGGTTTTTTGAGATCATTGATAATTTCGATAATAATCAAATTAAGATTCGCATTTTAGGTAATTTTCTGAATTTCGAGCGGGAAGGTAATATGGCTAATGTCATTAAGCAACGACTAAGCCAACTTATACTGAAAAATAAAGATCATGTAACTTTGTCAAGTATAAGTGGATGGATAAGAGATGGTGAATTGCGAAATGCACTAAATTCGCAAGTAGACAGAATCGCTGAGTCTCTTGATAAATATTACCTGAAATATCATTTCTGGATTTATGATATTTGGGATGAACTGTACCAAGCAGTTAAAAAATATCACCCTGAAGTTGAACAACTAGTCGAAGAAAGTCAACGTCAACATCAACGCTACCATTCTGAATTACAACCACGTAAACAACAGCCTCTTAACTTAGATGATTTCCCCATTTATCAGCAATTGAAACAATTGTATGATGATGCACGATCAGGAAATAAAAGGGCTTATGGAGACCTCGTTAGCGTTGCAAGATGGTATAGAGGCGAAATACCGATTCGTGCAGTCGCCTTGCATTTTGTTTGTGGCTTACAAGATCAATATGATTCAATGGGTATGCTGAAAGCATTATTCGCTCATTCGCGTGATAAGTGGGGGGAGATAGATGATCCATTATCGCCGATACGTGTAGAAGTTGGTTCGTTTTTATATACAGTCCCATCGCCTGATGTTTGGGTAGCTTTTATTGAGGCTTATTTTAATGATGTGCCGAATCAACTCGCTTATCATTTGTCGGATTGGATTACCGATGTAACTGATTTTATTAGTGGCGATAAGATGCCCAGTTCTGATAAGTATGTCATTGGAAATGTTATATATCGTTCTTGGTTTAAAGCATTAGCCAATTACGATGATGATATACTTGATGTTATGGTTAAACCGTGAGCATCAGCCAATATCCTTATCTCACAGGATAATTATAGAAAATCGACTCACACAACCTCAACTAATTTAGAGCTATAGCACCGCTTAGTGTGCTTCTCATATGAACACCAAAAAATCACCATTTCAATG
>WURV02176532.1:61650-84836 GCA_011762755.2 Epimenia babai
GGTTGATCGTGACACAGCAGGTTACGATCTTCTTCAAGTTGTCTACCACGCCCCGTATAGCGTATCTTTAACTGCACTAGAATTGCTTTCATCGATTCGCTCAACTGCCATCATTAATGATCTTCAAGTAATTGCTCTCAATGAAGAATGGGATGATTGGTCACGTGTCTATGCAATACGTGCCATTGCCTCTACTCGATCAGATCAAGAATTCTCAAATCTAAAACCTTTAGTTACCCGCCAATTACAAATGATCTCACACCATTGGCAAGCGGATCACAATCCCAATAAAACTGGATTCCTTCGGCATTCCAATATATTACGGGAGATGTTCAACTTAGTTGATAAATGCCCTGCAAATTATGATTGGTTTTTTGAGATTATTGATAATTTCGAGAATCAAGAGATCACTTTGCACCTTATGAGCAATTTATATAATTTTGCTTGGTCAGAGAGGATGTTCGATACTATAGAGGAACGATTTTTTACATTGCTACAGAATCAAACCAATATCTTGAATCTTGACCTTATTCCTCACTTAATGATTGATGATCGTAAAATACGAACTCGGCTTAATCCGTATCTTGACATTATCGCCGCATCAATTGGAAAAGATGATCTGAAACAACATATTGGAGCTATAGAATATTGGGAAGAACTTTATGAAATACTAAAGGAACGCTACCCCGAAATCGATCAATTGGTTAAAGAACATGACCAGAAAATCGCAGAGTGGCGTTTGCGTAGGCAACGTCCTGAACTAGATACGATTCCCATTTATCAGCAAGTGAAACAATTGTATGACGATGCACGATCAGGAAATAAAACTGCTTATCAGAATCTTATTAGGGTTGTAAGGTTGTATAGAGGTGAGATTCCAATTCGTGCAGTAGCAGTATACTTCTTAGGGAAATTGCAAGGTCAATACGATTCGATGCATATTTTTAAACAGTTTATAACTCATACTGACGACATCTGGATATTTCGTGATGCACACTATGCGCCGATTCGCTTTGAAATAGGGGCATTCTTGTGTAGTGTACCATCTGCTCAGACATGGCAATATTTGGTCGAAGGGTATTTTCGTGATATACCGAATGAACTAACTTACTTTATTGATGGCGGTATAACCTATGTAACCGATGTACTCAGTGGGGTGGAATCAACATCAAGTCAATTTAGCTGGGGCGACATCGCACACCGTCCTTGGTTTACTGCATTAGCCAATTACGATGACAAGATAATTGATGATTATATAGGTGGCTAATGGCGGTGTAGATAATAGCTAGGCTGGACAAATTGGTTTTCGTGATTAACATGATGATCATACCGTTGACGGAGTGAATGAAGATAGCTGAATGCTTAAACACATGAACCGTTTGTCCTTACTCATACTCATCGCATGGCTCATTGTTGCCTGTGATTCCGTCAATGAACCCGCCACAACAGCAACCCCAACTGCCGGACTATCCGCGCCATTACTACAAGCCAGCGCGACCATCGAAATCAATCCATTAACCCGTGTCGCACCCAACGTCACACCATTGTTCAACGGCATAACCGACCCCACTGTCGCCGCCTTACCCGCGCATGGGCAAGTCCCACCCATCCAAGTGACGCAATCCGCCGATACGCTTGGCGAGACTGCATCCGGTGGCGTAGGCGTGTTAATCCCAATGCCAAGCGGTGAGCAACTACTCGGTACCGCATTCGAGGCGCAAATCCCAGATTCCAGCGCGGAGGCATTGCCTGATGGTGGTCAGCCTTTGAGACGTGTTGCGGGGGTACTCCTGCTTGGTGGGACGATTAGCGAGTGGGGGCAATTCCCAGTGTTGTTGCGGGCAGGTGGCTACAGCGTGTTACACATGAACCTGCCGGATAATGGCGGGACGGTGAATGACTTCAACGCTATGCTCCGCGCACTCAGCGAAATGGGCACGGTAGACCCCGCGAAAATTGCCGTCATCGGCGCGACACTCGGCGCAGATATCGGTTTGATCGGATGCTCACTCAATGAACTCTGCGATACGATTGTGCTACTCAGCCCGCAAAGCCGAGACACACTGCTTAATGTGATGATTACGTATAACCCACGCCCACTGATGCTCACCGCCAGCCGTGAGGACACCAGTTACGGTGTGGCGCAAGCCATACAAAACGCGGCGACGGGCGAAGTCCTGTTACAAGGTTCTGACAATGCCGGACGCGGAACCGAGCTCCTGACCAATGAACCCAACTTAACCGAAACCATCATCACATGGCTGAATCGTGTGTTTGGGAGTTAATCGAAAAAGTCTGCTAATTTGAGTGTAAATTCGGGGATAATATCGCTACCAGATAGCGTGTCTTTTTGGGTGAGCGTGTAGTGTGTTTTATTTTGAGGATCATGCACCGCCACCGTTTTGCGCGACGGATCAATCACCCAAATGAGTTGCACGCCATCGTCTAAATAACGGTCAACTTTTTCATTGACTTCGGTATAACGGTCTGTCGGGGAAATGATTTCCACCACCAAATCAGGCACCAGCATAAGCGGGCGATCTTTCCAATCAGGAGTAGTTGCCTTATAGTTATCTAAGCGTGATTGCAACACAAATGCCACATCCGGCACACGAGACCCTTTCACCCAATTACGATCATCCGTCAGCACAAAGGGCACTTCAGTATAGGCTTCACCCAAATTATGCTTTTGCGCGTGATTCGTGATGGCGATCAGTAACTTGGTGGCAAGGTGAACATGCCCAAATTTGGTTGGACTCATGGGGATTCGCGTTCCATTGATGATTTCAAACGCACCTTCACGCTCATACAGGTGCATGAAGTCGTCAATTGTCAGGCTAAACGTTTTTTCTACCATAGCGCATCATTATAGGCTTATTGCTGATGAGAATAGTATAACATTGAGTCTGAAAATATGTGATCTTTACTTAAAAATCAGTAGCGTCAAAGGTGAAACGATGACAAATGAAAATGATGATTTCCGAAATACTGAGGGCTTTCCGTATAAAAAGTATCGTGAATTTTATGTGTTTTTAGTAGGTTTTGTAATTTTTCTTATTGGTATTTTTGTTGGTGCAAGCCTTTTCGCAACAGAAATAAATTTCGTTGAGACTCTATACATACAGACCCTTAGCGTAGGTGCTATTATTTTTATTTTTGACCGACATTTGGCACGTCGTGAAAATCGACACCGTGAAGATGACCTAAAATTGTGGATACTCCGAGAAATTAGGAGCGGTAACAGCAGGTCGGCACGACGAGCAATTACTGAATTAATGGAATACGATTGGTTTGAGGGTAAAAGGGGTTTTCTCCAAGGGAAAGTTCTATGGGATGCTGATTTCTCAGGTTTGTATTTGGGAGATATTAATCTATCGGATGCCGATCTGCTTGATGCCAAATTCATAGATACCTACCTCGGATTCGCTAATCTCGAAAATGCGGATTTGTCTAATGTGGATTTTACAGGGGCAAATCTATTTGACACTAATCTCGCTGGCGCAGATTTAACACGTGCTAATCTCTCAAATGTAAATTTATTAGAAGCCAATCTTGCATATGCTACCTTTTCATATACTAACCTTTCAGGCGCAGACCTTAGGGCAACAATCCTTGTAGGAATAAACATGGATGGGGGAATATTTAATGAAAAGACGATCTTACCAGATGCAAAAATGATAGGTAAAGATCATGAGAATGCTATTTATGATAAATATTGGACACCAAATACTGATATGAGTCGCTATACAAATCCTACACATTCTGATTTCTGGCAACCATATCGGATGAAGACACAAAATGAGGATGAGTAGACACAAAAAATAGCGTAAAATAGGGTAAATAAGCAGAGAGGATTAGATGATGACTATACATCAATTACTTGATGAGGTAGACCGTCTGCCCGCTACAGATAAATGGCGACTTGTAAATCATGTGCTTCGCTCTTTGGAGCAAATACAGGTACAACCGCAATCTGATTGGCATGAAGCCGTATTAGCGACTTATGGTATCTTAGCCGATGACCCGATTGAGCGTCCTGAACAATTACCGCTTGAAGAACGTGATCCAATCGAATGAAATATTTGCTTGATACTAATACCTGTATTCATAGGCGAATTCCCTATCTTCTTTGTGATTTTTCTTCGCGTTCTTCGCGCCTTCGTGGTTCCACTAAAAAAGACCATTTGGTTCACACAACATCCCAAATCCATGCTATAACTGAATAAATTGCACAAACTTTTCTAACAATGACCAAGTTGACCGCCGAACTACATCGTCAACCGCCGAGATTTTTGCCCTGACCGCACAAATTTAAGGGAAGAATCAAAGTGACCGCACTTTTTTTATTTTTTTCGGCGGTCGCGGTCAAACCATTTGGAAAGCGTTTGCCCCACATTGTAATTTGGTTAGCTGATGAATCAGGCGAAAAGTGGGCGACTCATGTTGCCACGAGTCACCCGAACTTAGGAGGAGGTTAGGCGCGTAAGGTTGCGCCGATGCGTTTCTCTGCTGATTTGATGATCTTGTTACGGAGTTTCGCCACTTCCTTGTCCGTCAGCGTCTTGTCGTCGGTCTGATAGACGAGGTTGTAAGCGAGGCTCTTGTGCCCTTCTGCAATCGACCCACCGTGATACACATCGAACAAGGTCACGCTCTTGAGCAAGCGTCCACCCGCTTGACGAATGACCGTTTCGACCTCAACAGCAGGCATGTCATCCGGCACGACGAGCGCGATGTCCTCATAGACAGGAGGCGTGATTGGCAATGGGAGTAGGCGATGTGCAACGTTGACATGATCGAGCAAGGCATCAAGGTCAAACTCACCCGCCAACACTGCCCAACCCTCTAACCCGAAGGCTTGTGCGACCAATGGATGCACCTCACCGAAGTCACCGATTGCCTTGTCCTTGATGGTCAAGGTTGCCGAGCGTCCTGGGTGATAGGTCGGGTTGGATGAACGGGTGAAGCTGGCGTTCTCGATGTGCAAGCCACCGAGTAAGCCTTCGATCACGCCTTTGAGGTCGAAGAAGTCCATATCCTGTGTATCGCCACCTTGCCAACCGATCTTCTCGCGTTGTCCGGTGATAATCAGCCCCAGATGGCGCGGTTCGTCGGGGAGTTCTTGCTCCGTCTTGTAGTACACGCTACCGATCTCGAAGACCTGTTGCTTGACTTGATAACGGGTGTTCTCTGCGGCGTTCTCCAGCAGATTGACCAGTAAGGTTTGGCGCAACACATAGCGATCTGAGATTTGCGGGTTAGCGATCTCGACGTACTCGTGTGCTTGTGACGCTTTGGCATTGGGTGGTGTCAGCTTGGCTTCTACGTCTGGTGATGTGAAGCGGTAGCTGATGTTCTCCCGTAAACCGAGGCGTGTCAGGATGTCTTTGGTCTGCTCTTCCAGTTCGAGCGCGGTGTTTGCCCATTGTGGGGGCATTGCGTCTTCCATGATGGTGACTGGAATCTCGTCGTAGCCGTTGATGCGGGCGATCTCTTCGATCAAGTCTGCTTGCCCAATGATGCCTTCGCTGATGTCCATACGATGGTCAGGTACAGTCGCGTGGATGGTGTCGCCTTCGATGGTCACGTCGAATTGCAAGCGTGACAGGATGTCGGCGGCAGTTTCTATGGCGAATTCCATGCCCATGATGCGCTGTACTTCGCTGATGGGTAGGGCAACTTTGACGGTTTCAGGTTCATTGGGGTAGATGTCGATGATACCCTCTGCAACGGTTCCGCCACTGGTTTGACGCATGAGTTCGATTCCGCGCTTCACGCCGATGATGGCTTGACTGGGATGTACACCACGACTGAAGCGTGTGCCTGCGTCGGTGAAGACCTTCTGTGATTGTAAGGTGCGACGGATGTTAATGAAGTTCCACGCTGCTGCTTCGAGCAGAACATTGGTTGTTGAATCGCTGATTTCGGTCTCCGCGCCACCGATCACACCACCGAGGCTCAATACTCCGGCGGTATCTGTTACGAGGATGTTGTGTTCGTGTAAGTCGCGCTTGACCTCATCGAGTGTTTCCAGTGATTCGCCGGATTCTGGTAAGCGGGTGATGATGGTAGGTGTGCCACCTGCGCGCTCGACCAACTTATCATAATCGAAGGCGTGGGTGGGTTGCCCGACTTCAAATGTGATGTAATTGGTGATGTCTACGATGTTGTTGATTGGGCGTTGTCCAACCAATCGCAAACGGCGTTGAATCCACTGTGGTGATGGTTTGATTTCAACATCGCGCAAGAGTGCGGCTGTGAAGCGTGGGTTGAGTTCAGACTCGCGGATTTCGATGTTGACTGTGCCATCAATGGATGCGCCTTCCATGAGGACATCGGTTGATGGGTATTTCAAGTCTTTGTCGAGCAAGGCGGCGGCTTCACGCGCAACGCCGATAATGCTGAAACAACGGGCGAGGTTCGGTGTAAGCTCGATGTCGAGTACGATATCGCCGAGTACATCTTGCATGGGTGTGCCGGGGGCGTGGTCGCCGAAGTCTTCTAACAGCATAATGCCGTCATGCTCTTCGGAGATGCCGAGTTCTTTGTCTGAGCAGACCATACTCTTATTATGGATACCGCGTAATGGGCGACCTTTTAAGATCATGCGTTTTGGTTCATCGCTATGACCGTCCCATACTTCTGCGCCTTCGAGAGCGATCGCGCTATAAAGTGGGGGATCGAGTTCGCCTTGATCTTTGTATTGAAACAGGTTTGGCGCACCAGTTACACATTGCTCGAGTTCATCTGCGCCGTAGTCAACCATTGCTAAGACGAGTTTGTCTGCGTCTGGATGGGATTTGACTTCTTTAATCGCGCCGAGCAGGAGTTTTTCACGATCCCACACCAGATGATTGGAGACTGGGTAACGGATGCCTTCAACATGCCCTTGTGGTACGCCGATATAGTTGATATGGGCGACTTCTAATCCGGCAAGGGTCAGGCGTTCCGCTAGTAATTCAATGGGTACGTCAATATCGACGTATTCTTTTAACCATGATATTGGTACAAGCATAGATTTGTTTCCTCAGTTTTGATAATTGTTTTATGTTCGCTAGTCTAGTTGGGCGCATTGCGATTCTCAGGCATCAAGAACGATATTAATTATCGCTTTCGTCTATATTCAACCGAAATATATAATCTGTATACTGTTTAGCGGACACCCAGAAGGGTGCCCCTACATACTGAATAGATTCGTAGGGATGGCATTCTTGCCATCCGCGCCCACAGAGTCAGGC
Source organism: Epimenia babai (assembly GCA_011762755.2). NCBI lineage: Eukaryota > Metazoa > Mollusca > Solenogastres > Cavibelonia > Epimeniidae > Epimenia > Epimenia babai. Next base: position 68,889 of record WURV02176532.1, read on the forward strand.
TGAAAAACAACATTGGATAATTTATGATGATATTTCATTTTTTGAAAGCAACCATTTAAGAAACTTCTTGATGTATAAGCATTGCGATTCGCCCTTACAGTTCGTATCTTGCTATTTGCTTAGAATTGCTCCAAGAAGCGGAGATCATTACCCCAGAAATAACGGATGTCTTGAATATCATGGCGGAGCATGGTCATACGCTCTGGTCCGAGACCGAAGGCGAAACCACTCCATTCGCTTGGATCATACCCACCGTTACGTAATACAACGGGATGGATCATGCCACTACCGCCGATTTCTAACCAACCGGAGTATTTGCACACGTTACAGCCTTCAGCACCACAGAGGAAACATTCCATGTCAATTTCCATGCTTGGCTCGGTGAATGGGAAGTAAGATGCACGGAAGCGCACTTGTGTCCCGCGCCCGAACATGCGTTGGACATATTCAGAGATTGTGCCTTTAAGGTCACTCATACGCACATTACGCCCAACAGCGATTCCCTCGATTTGTGTGAATTGATATTCGCTACGAGCGGTGACTTGCTCATTACGATAGACCATTCCGGGTAAGATTACACGGATGGGGAGTGAGCCGTTTTCGCCGAGTTCGTGCATGGCGCGAATTTGCCCTGCTGATGTGTGGGTACGCAAGATCACGTTGCTATCGGTTGTATAGAATGTGTCTTGCATATCACGGGCAGGGTGATGGGGTGGGATGTTGAGCATGGTGAAGTTCATCTCATCGGTTTCAACATCACGGCTACGGAAAACCTGAAAGCCCATATCCCCCCAAATGCGATAGAATCCGCGATGGAATTGTGATACCGGATGTAAACCGCCTGTTGGTTGATTACGTCCGGGTAAACTGATGTCGATCTGACCTTCTTCAAGGTCACGAGCGATTGTCTGTTCTTTGATTAATGCCTCGCGCTCGGCATGAGCAGAAATGAGTGCATTCTTTACCTCGTTAGCGAGTTTACCGAAAGCAGGACGCTCTTCTTTTGAGAGTTTGCCCATGCCACGAAGCATAGTGTTGATTTCACCTTTACCTTTGCTTCCGATGTATTGGCTTGACCATGCTTGTAAGTTAGGTAATTCACTGATGGCTTTAAGCTCAGTCAGTGCCTTTTCTTCTAGTGCTTTCAGTTCGTCGAGCATAAATTCTCCTTATAATAGCTTTTAGTGATTAGTGATGCTTGTACATCAAGAGTAGCCTTAATACTTTTAAATATAGACATAAATTGCTCCTTTTCGCCTTGCATTAAAATACAAGGCTAGATGATTCAAGTCCACTAAAGGGACTGTTGGGAAAAACGACTTTAGATACCCTATATGTTCGCCAATTTAGAAAATGAGTAAAATTTGGCTAAAGTTGAGCGTAACAGTTCAGCTATCCATAAGTTTATCCGGCGGACACCCAGAAGGGTGTCCCTACAAATCTATTAATTGCGTAGGGGCGGCATTCTTGCCGTCCGATTTACAGCCACTAATTTCATCTCAAAATTTTTGGCTAAGGTATTGATATCATGACTTTAGTCGTAGGCGAACAGCAATAATTAACGCCTTTCTTGATGTCTGAGAGTCACGATGTGTCCCTACATTTTTACGGTTATTACCCTGAATTGCTGAAATGCTTATAGCGCATAACAACAAAAAACGCTCCTGTCCACAACACATATCAATCAACAGGTGTTGATATGTATTAGGGACGAGAGCGCATCATTTATACTATGATTGCGTGGTTCCCGCGGTACCACCCTTATTGGCGATAATTTTCGCCCACTTTGTGATCTGCTAACACAGACCTATCCTGTAACGCCGGATGTATACGGAGCAGACTACTTAGATTGAGGTTGTGCTCAATTGTTCACCTGTCAGCTCAAGAGTGAATTCCGTAGTTAACACTCATAAGTGGTTCTCAGTCTATGACCACTTTTCCCTGTTAGTGTTGATTGCTAGGGACTGTCTCTGTCATCGCTTTTATGCCGATTATTATCATGCCAAGTCGGGTTAAATGTCAAGGTGTTAGGCAATCCGAATTTTTAACAATGATTAAACTGCACGATGATTAATTTTCAATAGATGGAGGGAAAATGAAGATTAACAAGGAAATAGAAAAAGCTATTATTGATGTATTTGGCTTACATGTCTTAGCAACCGGCTGGCATGGCGTTAAACCAGAGTTGGGAAGAGAGCAACCTGATGCCTTTTACGTGGAGTCTATTTGGATTGCGTCTACCAGACTCTTTTTTATGCGAACTGTTACACTTGTAGGTGTGTCAATAGTTGAAGATATTGATCACTATGACCAGAAAACAACTAAGGGATTGTTACTTATTCCTGCCATTTGGGGATTATCAGATTCTGGACAATATCAAAGCAATTCTATAACTTCTATTAACCCCAAAGGTAAGGATTTAGTGACTGAGGTTTTACAAAACGTTAGCCTCATACCATTAAATCATGGAAGCGAACGAATAGGGGGAGGAGGGCATGATTTTTCAATTTATACAATCACAACCAAGAGCAGTTCATCTCTGCGAAATTTTGGATTCTCAGAAGATGAAACCATTCATCGTATATGCAAGGCTCTAGTGGATACTACAATACAGTTTGTGAAAGAATACGATGATCCTAAATTGTACGAATTTTTTGCTAATGATCTTAAATTTTGAGTAACAAATATATTCAATTCCGTTTGAATTTACTATACACATCCATTCTGACCCATTGAGCATAGTTAAAAGCACATTAAATCCTTTGTTGCTATTTGACGACCACAAAAAAGTGTGGTATTCTTTTTGTTGGAATGTAAAGGACGGATTTTATTATGGCAAACGTATCAAAATCGCCAATTGAAGCAGGGGCTGTATACTCCCGACAAGAAGCCTCAGAAGCTTTGGGAATTAGTCTCAGCACACTGAAGAGATTGATCAAAAAAGGTCATCTTCAGGTTAGTAAACCAAAAGGTATGCGGCGTGTGTTTATCACCGGCGAGAGTATTCTCGAAATGTTGAACGATACCGCAGTAGAAAAAGGCGCATAGGTTAGATGTTATCGTACTGGTCATCCACCCAACCGCATAATCTCGTACCAAATATTGATGGTATCAATGCGCCAATCGCCGGATTTAGTTTATCCGAATCTGATGCCTTTGGTCGTAGTTATCAATCAGTAGATACGACAGGTGTCGTATTTGGTAGAACCTGTGTGAATTTGGGTAGTGAACGCATAGCGTCACCAGATGATCAGAAACTATCTAATACTCAGTCTCGATGTCGAAAGCGAAATTCTTGAGGATGAAACAACAAGGATATAGCGGCGACGCATTAGTTCCTAATTTTTGAAAAAAAAGGGACGTGAGACTGAAAAAAGCTCACGTCCCTTTTTTGTTGTTTTTTGGCAAAGCGCCACAGATGCGAGGTAAGCGATAATGTTACAAAATCCGAAGCATAATCTGTCCGTCCTAAGAATGGATCATACACTAGGCGATGTGTATGAAGCACTGGATCAATTACATAGCGCGGTGACCGATGGTAACTTAAATCAGGTCAGTAAATTGAATAAACGGGAACTTGAGAGCATGTTGCGGGATTTGATCTATACCGCACAAGAGACAATTGAAGAAATTGGTAAGAGCGATATGTGGCAAGAACCAACTATGCTTCGCATCGTAGAAAAAACGGGAGCGTCCCAAAGAGGCGCGTAATTGCCAATAAATAAGTGAATCAGAGCGATTTACGAAAATATAATACTTTATTAATAGAATAGGGGTATGGGACACCGTATCCCTATAGAAAAAACGGATATTAATTAATCCGTAGGTTAAGCAAAGAGTAAACGTCCAGTTTGCGTCCAGAATATGACTTAAACTAGAAAGGTAAAGATCATGGATGCGTATATGATTGATAAAGTGAATAAGATGTACTGGATGTTTCGATTAATGGGTAACATCGGCGTATGTCTACGAATGTATAGACCTCGACATATTTTAAACGGGGTAATGGGTAGAAGCCGATATTTCAATCGGTAATAGCAGTAGAAAGGGCATGAAGCAATGGCTGATTGCAAAGCACCAACACTTTCGCACGGCTGTTCACCTGATGACGACGTAGCAAACGATATAGGTGAGTGGTCGAGCCTTTTACTAACAGAAATGACCACACAAATTGAGGCACACGTAATTCGGTTCGGGTAAGATTTTATTGTAAGTATAGTAGCTAGACTGTATATGAAAGATAATGAAAAAGGGGTGGGGCGATGTCTCTATCCAATACAGACACAAAATCTACGAACGTTAACAACGGATACGGTAACACAAATAGATACTTTTGTAATTGAGTACCTGTTTTTCGATATGCTGAGTGTCTCTGGAATCTGTGGTACAGATGAGGAGATGCAATAAAGTTCGGCGCGCCTGCAGATGCGAAAAACAACGCTTAATGATGAAATTATCTGCTTGATAGAGTTGCCGTTCTTTTCATATGTTCGTTTTTTACTGATCTGATACAAGGTCAGTACCTACATTGATTATTAATAGCGGAGGGGATTCGCGTCATCGGAAATGGGTGTTGGCTCGTTCCCTTCGCTAATTTTGAGTGAGTTTGAGTTTCAAAGTATGATGAATTGTCCGCGTAAATTACAGATAGATACAGACCGATAATTACTTAGTTCACGTTATTTTTAAGTAATCGGGTGATGTCACTTATAAAATTCATCTCGTGTTTTGAGCTAAAGTCAATTACAGAAAATAGATTTTTTAGATTAATTTGAACAAAATAATGCTATTAAAGTTATCTAATTGGTCTTTTAAAACTTGGTTAAGGTTATCAAACATAGCCAATTTTAAAGCCATTTTAATGAAATTGGGTATAATTAAGGGAAGACACCGAATCAATTAAGAAGTTAGTTAGAGAGGGTTGTCTAATAGTGACCAGATTACCAGCCATATTGCAGGAAAGAGTTCTGTTGCTCAATGGGAGTACATGGGAACCCCTTGCGATAATCAACGTGCCGCGTGCCATTAACTTGCTCATTGCAGGTAAGGCGATTGCGGTGGAGCAAACCGGTGAGTTTTTACGCACTGTCCGCACTCGTTTCCCCGTTCCATCAGTGATTGCTCTACGCACTTACATCAATGTACCAAGACGCAAAGCACACTGGAGTCGTAAAGGGGTATTATTGCGTGATAACCACACCTGTATTTACTGCGGAGTTCAACCTGGGTCTATCCAAAAGGGCAAGCCTTTGGGTCGGAGTGATTTCACGATTGATCACATCATACCGCGCTCAAAAGGTGGGCGTGACCAGTGGACAAATACTGCTTGTGCCTGTTCGCGGTGTAACCATCGCAAGGGTGATCGTTTCCATAACGAAGCGGGTATGCGGTTAAGGTGGGAGCCGAAAACGCCGAGGACAAGCTATCTGGTTGTCGCTATTGGTAGTGGCCCAGACGCTTGGAAACGTTATATTGAATACTAAAATCGGGTCGTCTTAGCCACATAAGTCGCCCGATTTTTTATATACTATAGGACTGTAGTTTGGCATTGAACTGTCGAAACTGTCTTTCGTAACTTAGCTTACGCTCAAGGTAAGAATTGGCTATTCTGAAAATATAAGATACTTGAGTTGTTATTTTGATTTGCTTTAAGGATTACCTTAAGGTTTGTAATCATCCCTCTTTATTGTACCCCTCTCATAGTTTAAAACTATATCCGCCATTTGGTTTTGTGTTTTAACCATTTGGTGGATGTGACCTTTATGTATGCCCCTCATAATTGAGTTTAATGATTCTTGCAACTTTCTTATATAGGGTGCGTATATTGTGTATGTGCAGTTGCATATATGTGCATACGAACTAAGAAAGAGCGTGTATGTCGTTACAACATTTTATTTTGGGCTTATTGGAAGAAATGCCAGCATCTGGCTATGATTTGAATAAACGTTTTCAGATGTCGATTCAACATTTTTGGACAACGGATCAAAGTCAGATTTATCGCGCTTTACATAAATTGCGTGATGCTGAGTTGGTGCGGATTGAGCATATTGTTCAGGATGGTATACCAGATAAGAAAGTTTATCACATTACCGATGATGGACATGAACATTTGATTGAGTGGTTACGTACGCCATTGCCAGAGGAATCTGTAAAAGAAACATGGTTAGGGCGGATATTCTTTGGCGGGTTATTAAGTCCTGTGGAGAATCTTAAAGTATTGCAGGAAGCAAAGGCAGACATTCAAGAACGTTATGATGGCATGGTTTTGGTTCAGGAAAGTATAGCGCAATATGCTGAAGAGGACATTAGTTATAAGGGGAAGATGCATATTTTAACATTGGATTACGGTTTACAGTCTCATCGTTTCTTGTTGGAGTGGCTTGATTCCGCGATTGAAAAAGTACAAACGATCAAGGAAAAATTAGAAGGTGAAAATTAGATTTTATTAAAAGGCATGCACATTTAATATCCACATATTTATATCAGACAGGGGAGGATAAACCCTATGGAATTTATGGTAGACGCAAAAGGCTTGAGGAAAACCTACAAGCGCAAAGATGGGAGTGAGGTTCAGGCTGTTAAAGGTATTGACCTTGCCATCAAAAAAGGTGAAATTTTCAGCTTACTAGGTCCTAATGGTGCGGGCAAAAGCACGATGATTAACATGATTAGTGGGTTAATCGCACCAACTCAGGGTGATGCGATTATTGGTGGGCACTCGATTACTAAATCACCGAATGAAGCTAAGAAGTTGATGGGTGTTGTACCACAGGACATTGCTCTGTATCCGACATTATCTGCTCGTCAGAATTTGGATTTTTTTGGGCGGATGTATGGATTAGGTGGTAAGGACCTCAAACTTCGTATTGATGAAGTGTTGGATTTTATTGACTTGTCAGATCGTGCTAACGACAAAATCGAGACTTTTTCTGGTGGCATGAAACGGCGCGTCAACATTGGCGTTGGTTTGTTGCATCGTCCTCAGTTGGTGTATATGGATGAGCCAACTGTCGGTATTGATCCGCAAAATCGCCGTCGGGTGTTAGATACGGTTTATCGTTTGCGTGATGAATATAACATGACAGTTTTATACACCACGCACTTGATGGAAGAAGCGGAAGAACTTAGTGACCGTGTGGGTATTATTGATCATGGTCAGATTATCGCTATGGGCACACAAGGCGATTTGACACAACAAGTTGGCGAGGAAGATCGTATCATCATTAATGTTGGGGAAGCTATTGTACAAGATACTGTTTTGGATGCCATCAAACAATCTATTGAAGGCGTGACCAATGCACAATATGCGTCTATCGAGTTGAATGCGCCAGAAGAATCAGAGAATGCTGATGGTAATGGACCTGTTGTAGAAAAACGCGCTACGGGCACGCAACCAGTGGTACGGGTACGTTCAGGACAGACAACAGAAGGTGCGGTGACTGTATTGGCGAAACGTGGGCGTAAAGCGTTGCCTCATATCATCACACTGTTGAACGAACACAGTGTAGAGATTTTGTCTGTTGAAATTCGTGAGCCTGATCTTGAAGCGGTATTCCTGCACTTAACCGGACGCGCGTTGAGGGACTAACATGGATAAGATTTGGATTATCGCACGTAAGGACATTATTGGCACCTTCACGGATCGAAATTTACTTTTGATTATGCTGGCGACACCGTTGGCATTAGCGGCGATTATTGCGCTGGCATTCAGTGATATTGGTGGGGGCAGTTCACCTATAACAGACATTCCGGTGGCACTGGTTAATCTTGACGCAGGTGACCCTGATGCTGGATTTAACGGCGGGGCGATTTTCGTTAACGGTTTAATACCTGATGCGGATGATAGTGATTTTTCGCTTGGTCAATGTGCCTTGATTAGCGAATCAGATGAAACAGGCGAATCTGCACAATTTTCACTTGAAGATTTGACTGAAACGACCCTGTTTGCTTCTCGTGAAGAAGCAATTGCAGGTGTTGATAATGGAGATTATGCTGCGGCGATTATCGTGCCGGAAAACTTCACACAATTAGTGAGTTATACCCAAGATGGTTTTGCTGAAAATCAAGCAGTTGTAGAAGTCTATGGCAATAGTGGTAGCCCGATTTCCGCTAGTGTTATTCGTAGCGTCGCGGAGAGCTTTACTAATCAGATCGTCACAGGGCAAATTACGATTGGTGCAACGATTGACACAATGGTTTCTCGTGCCTTTACTGATCCAGCGTTTGGGGCAGAATTTGGCGCGATGAACAGCGATGGTACATTTGCGCCTGATTTTAATTGTGCTTTTGACTCACGATTGAATAACGTCGGCATTACGTCACAAACTGTTGCTGGTGAAGAACGGGATGGTGTGAATTTCCTCGTGTTATTTGGTTCGGCACAAGCGGCATTCTTTGCGCTTTTCACGGCATCTGGTAGTGCCAGTAGCATCATGGAAGAGCGACGTAATGGTACTTTACAACGTTTGCTGGTTTCACCAACATCTCGTATGCAAATCTTGCTGGGTAAGTTAATCGGTACGTTTGCAACCGTTTTATTGCAACTCGTGTTCTTGTTTATCGGATTTACATTCCTGAATACCTTATTAGAGGGTGAATTCATTTTAATCTGGGGTGAGAATATTCCCGCAATATTGGCTTTGGTGATTGTATTGGCACTGGCGGCAAGTGGTGTTGGTATGACGGCGGCGGCTGTGGCAAAAACAGCAGAGCAGGCGAATGTTATCGGCGGTGTTATCGGTATGTTTATGGGTGTAACAGGTGGTGCATTCTTCCAGCTGGATATAATCCCTGCAATTGAACCGATTACACGTTTATCAGTGGTTTTCTGGGGATCAGATGGTTTTACGAAATTATCTGAAGGTAATACGGACATACTTGTAAACTTGGCGTTCTTGACCGTGATTGGTGTGGGCTTATTTATGATAAGTCTGATCTTATTCAATCGTCGGCAGGATATTTAAGGGAGGGACAACATGAATTTGACAAAAATATTCGCCATTGCATGGAATGACATTCGTATTTCGATTTTCGGGAATCTTACTGCAAGTGCGTTAAATCTGGTATTTATTCCAATAGTATTGATCTTTATCATTGGTCTTGTGAATGGTGGCTTTAATAGTTCCGGTTCATCAGCAATACACATTGATGTATATGATAACGATCAGTCGGCGCAATCTATTCAGTTTATGGATAGTTTGCGGGAGATCAATGCTAATCTCGTTTTGTGCCCGATGGATGCTAGTTTGGGTGACGATGAAGACGGCGATAATGGTTGCGATTTAGGTGATGAAGCTGAACTGGCTATCGAAGAGTCGCAGGAACGGGTGAATGACGGTGTTATTAGTGCCATCATCGAAATTCCAGCGGGATTTGGTGAGGCGGTATTAGCTGGTGAAGCTGTTAATCTCGTTTATCGCTCTGATGAAGACACCACACAACCGAGCTTTTTGCTACAAACTGTACAAGCTGTGGTTGGACGTTTAGGTAGTGCATCAGTTGCGGGGCAAGTTGGCGTACAAGTTTATAATGCAAACTTTGAATTTGTTGATGCTGATGCAGAGGCTGAATTTAGAGCGGATGTCTATGAAACTGCAACAAACTATCTGATTGAACCACCAGCAATGGTCAACTTCCGTGAGAGCGGTGTCAGTGAAGATGGTAGTGATAGCAGCGGATTCGCGCAGTCTGTTCCCGGTATGGGTAGTATGTATGTAATGTTTACGGTGTTGGCGGGTGCAGTCTTGGTCATCCAAGAACGCCAAAATTGGACATTGCAACGTCTTGTGACGATGCCTGTGCGTCGTTCTGAATTGTTAGGTGGTAAGATGCTTGGGCGTTTTATCATGGGTATGATTCAATATTCGGTAGCGTTTGGGGCTGGTGCGTTGTTTGGGCTAGATTATACCGGAATCATAGTGCCACTCGTGATGCTTATGATTGTGTTTACGATTTGCATAACAGCATTGACTTTCTTGTTCGGTACTTTTGTCGAGACTGAACAGCAAGCTGCCGGGCTAACAACATTTATCGCGTTGACTTTAGCACCACTTGGTGGCGCATGGTGGCCTTTAGAGATTGTGCCGGATTTTATGCGGATTGCAGGGCATATTTCACCGATTGCATGGGTTATGGATGGTTATAATGACCTGTTCTTCAACAATGGTGGTATGAGCGATGTATTGCTACCGATTGCAGTGTTACTAGCGATGTCGGTTGTGATGTTTGGATTAGGCATTACGCGCTTTAAATATGAGTGATATGTGGGCTAGTCCATCTGATATAATATGGATTACAACAGGGGGCATGGCGAGAGCTGTGTCCCTTTTGATTTAAAAATGGCGATTTAGGGACAATGACCTTGATTGTATTGCGATTGATTGGGCGTGTTTTACGGTGGATATGGCGTGGGATTGGTTACACAATTCTACTATTTATCTGTTTGTTTGGGTTGCAAAGTTCTGTTTATCATTTAAACACTGAATTGGGCGAGATTTCGCTGATTATCAACGATGTGCAGTTTGATTATGTGACTTGGGAACTGAACGCTATCGGCACTAAAATACAACAGACACTTTGGGGTTTTCATCCTTTTATGGAGGAGGAAGATCGCAGTCAATACGTACGTGATTACATGGCGGATTTGGCAGAAGCCCGACAGATTGAGGCACAGATTAACGCGATTTATGTTGACCCTTCTATAGATGACCCAGATGCTGAGTCAATTGAGTTACGGGGGATACGTGATGAACGACGATCTGATTTGCGTAGCCGGCAACCTTTGATGGAAGCGATTTTGGAGGGGCAGGTTGCTTCGGTGTTGATAGATGAGGGCTTTGGCACATTAGGGCAATTGCTCCCACCGATGGCGATGCACTTTACGCAAGTACCTAATTTGTTGATTGTGTCGCCCCGTAACGAAATTCGTTTTGATGTATCCATCAATATTACCCCTTTGCCGATTGATGAAATTGTTGTGATTGAAGATCGCGTTGCTAATGAATTAGGGTTATCGGCATTGGTTGTGCCATTAGGTGGGATTGCATTGTACCCTGCGATGATCGCGGAAACGACGAGTATCCGTTGGGGCGTAGAGACTTTTGCGCATGAGTGGTTACATCATTATCTGTATTTCTTCCCGCTTGGGCTAGAATATTTTTCTGGTAGTGGCTTTGCGGGTGACACTCGGGCTATAAATGAGACAACCGCGGATACCTTTGGGAAAGTGATTCGAGATTTGGTGTTGGCACGTTATTATCCAGAATTGATGGTCGAGGCAGTGAATGTTGATTTGTCACTTGTATCATCAGGTATATCTCCATTGGCATTGTTCCAAGATGACCCACCTGAAGAGCAACCTTTTGATTTTGGCGCAGAAATGAATGAAACACGTATTCGAGTCGATCAATATATGGAGACTGTTGATCGCTTGGAGGCACTTGCAGGGGAGCTTAGGGCGGATGAGCGTGAGGAAACGGCGCGTGTATATGACCGTTTGCTTGAAGATGTGATTGCTGATGCTGAGGCTTATATGGAAGAACGACGCGCATTTTTCTGTGAAAATGGCATCTGTATTCGCAAGATTAATCAGGCATATTTTGCTTTTTATGGCGGGTATCAGGCAGGTGGTGTCCCCGGTGTTGCAGGCGAAGACCCAATTGGACCTGCTGTGCAAGATATTCTGACATTCAGTGATGATATCCAGCAATTTGTTGTCACCATGCGTGGAATCACGACACGCGAGGAACTTATTGCGGTACGTGATTCGATGTTGCCAACCGATAATAATGAGTAAGATTGCCTGATGTGAGCAAGTCATATTTAAGTATGTAAATTGTAAAAGGAAATATGAGGGACAAATGGGGAAATTACACGACTCAATCACGGATGAATTTAAAACGTGGATTGAAGCACAACACGTATTTTTTGTGGCAAGTGCGCCATTAACTGCTGATGGGCATGTGAACTTATCGCCAAAGGGTGGGGATGTTTTCCGTGTGTTGTCGTCATCGCAGGTTGGTTATGTTGATTATACGGGTAGTGGGAACGAAACCAGTGCACATATCCATGAAAATGGACGTATCACGTTTATGTTTTGTGCGTTTGATGGCGCGCCACGTATTTTACGTTTGCAAGGTACAGGGCGGACAATTTTGCCAACAGATGATGAGTGGCAAGCCGTGAGCAAACATTTTGATGTCTCGAATCCAGGGACAAGACAAATTATCCTCGCAGATATTACCCGTGTGTATACCGCTTGTGGATTTAGTGTGCCATTGATGGATTTTGTGGGTGATCGGGATACTTTGACTCGTTGGGCGGAGACTAAAGGCGCGGATGGCATTGAACAATATCAGTGTGAGAAAAATGTAACCAGCGTTGATGGGTTGCCAACGCCACTTGGACTTGCATCTATGTAAATACGATCTCAATTTTATGGTTTGTTGGAATGATTTCATTTGAAGCTGTTACAGAGAAACTGGTACATTTTTTTGGTATAAATCTAAATAATCTAAGTTGTGAATACTGGTATGCGGAGATCGATGATTGGTATTGGCATGGAGGAAGAAGCATTTACGGTTGGCATCAAGGGTATCCGTTTGAGGATCGTATTGACCGACTAGTGATTTGTGTTCTTAAGCAAACTAAAAAACAACAAGGGATAATTCTTATTCCACCAATCCATCCTCCATTTAATCGTTTTTTAGGCGGTTCTATACCATTGACTGCGATGGACTTAACGGGCTGGAATGATCCGGTTGCTAGTATTCTACAAAACTTCAAACTGCCTCAGAATAGCATCCCGCCTCGTCAGGGTTCTTCAGGTTGCCGTTTTAACTTGCGTTTTAGAGTAGGTGGAGTAACACAAGGTCCATTACTTATTAAGGGATGGACTTTAGATGACGAGTATGATCGGTTACCCTCAGCCGTCTATAAGGCTTTAGATCATTTAATTCACCTCTACGATCATAATGAAATGTATGAGTTTTTTGGAATTGATTTGTATTATTTAGATATTTGGAAGAAGATGCGGATGGAAAAAGAGGGGAAACGTCGGAAACAGGGGCTTGAGTAATCAAACCCCATTTTGCTAATTATTAATCTTGCCAGTCTTTAAGGATACCTGCAATCAGTGTTGCGCGGGTTGGTAAACTATTCACCACGACTTGTTCATGCAGTGCATGTAAGCCATCACCTTGAGGACCGAGTCCGTCTAGTGTTGGAACACCCATGCTTGCGGTGATGTTGCCGTCACTACCGCCACCACTGCCATCTTCACGAACGGTCACACCGTATTTTTCACCAATAGCTTTAGTTTGTGCTACTGTCGCTTTCATAACATCATTATGTTCCATTGGCGCACGTGAGTGAATTTCTTCGAGAACGATTTTTGCTCCGGGTAGAATTGGCTGTAAATTAGACATTTTCTCTTTTACAGCGTCCATCTCTTTTTGGGTGAGTACACGGGTATCAACATAGAAACTTGCTGACGCTGGGATTACGTTTCCAGCTGATCCTGCCTCTGCCATTGTGACTGATACGGATGTGCCGTTACGTAAGTCATTGAACTGGTTAATTTTCATGACTTGTTGTGCTAATTCAACAATAGCGTTGATGCCTTGTTCTGGGGCATTACCTGCATGAGATGCACGTCCCTCAATGTGAACGCGGTAAGTGGAAATCCCTTTACGCCATGTTTTGATTGCGCCTTCTTTTGTCCCAGGTTCCATCACGAGAACTAATGCACAATCTTTGGCAACGTCGCGCATGACTGGAATAGAGTTGATACTGCCAATTTCTTCATCGCTAGTCATCAGCACCCAAATAGGGCGGTTTGGCATTTCATTACGCTCGACTAAGCCGCGAATAGCGGTCAATACGATGGTGATGCCACCCTTCATATCAACAGCACCCGGACCAAATAAAACACCGTTTTCATCAATCGTAACGGGGCGGTCTGCTAATGTGCCTATGGGCCAAACAGTGTCGATATGAATTAAGAACATGATTGGTTTTTCGGGCGCGTCTTCATTCCATTTTGCGAGTTTGAAGTCACCGACTTCGCTTTGTGGAATCGTCTCTACAGATGAAGCTCCTAATGCTTTAAATTGTTCTTCCATATAGTTGCCGAGTATATCGACTTCGGCTTTTGCCTGTGTGAAAGATTCATAATTGACCAGTTCTGTTAATTGGTCAATCATTGCCTGCTTTTGACCTTGGAAATAGCTTAATAACTCAGACATCGTTTCCTCTGATTAGTTTGATTTAATATTGTCTTAAAGGGATTGAGAAGTAGTCTAACGGCTGAATCAAGGCGCGTCAATGACAGTTGCAGTCCGTTTATGTGATAATGATCCTTATTGTGACGGTTTTAAAATGGACACATATGTGCTGGTGTATAGATTGGACTACGATTGCCATACCGATTGAGTAAATCTACTGATGACGTATTCTGTGTCGCAAAAGTTCGGACTTCATTACAGGCTTCAAGTATATCGCCTGTCACTTGTAAAGAATCCCAGAAAATTTGTGTCATTTGAATGTAGACAGTGGTTTGGGCCGGATCAGGAAATGTTTCCGCGATTCGTTGATAAATAGCAATTGTATCTTCACTACCACTAGCGGCATTAGCAATTAACAATTTGAATAGGATGTAACTCGTTAAAAAATCACCTTCATCATCACGCCATGCGCGTAAATCTTCATTGTTGATCGCTTCTTGATAGAGTTGGATGGCAAGCGAGAAGCTACGTTCACCGAGTAGACGATCTGCTTCATGAATGACTTGAATCCGAAATTCTGGCGGGTCTATCTCTTGGCGTGATAATACATAAACTGTGCCATTCCAATCATAGATGTTGGTTCCTGTACGGAGCGGACCTGTTATTTCATTACCGTTGTTATCTAATCGGGTGACAATTTCGGTCACTTCATCGCCATCGAAATCAGTTAATGTGGGTTCCGTGTCTCCTGTAATTCTTGCGCCGAGTAAACTAACAAAGCGTTCTGCACTAGGTTCCCAGCTAACTAATTGCGTTAAAAATGTGCAACTATCTGGAATGCCGAATTCACAGGTTTCAATGGTAAAGACTACATCATTACGGAAATCACGATTCATATCACCAATTAAAATGAGTTGAGGTGGGTTAATTGCATCAGAAATCGAGCGATAAAGTGTGATGTATTGTCTATCTTCGCAACCGACGATCAACAATGTCCCACCTTCTCCTGATGGTGTGTAGCCGATCACGATTTCTGCTTGACCTTCTCCTGTTAAATCAAGATCATCGCGGATGAAACCTGTTTCACCAAGCACATTCCACTCATCACGCATGACCTCTTCTAATAAGTCGGTTGAACCACCAGCCGATAAGAAACGGTTAATTTCGATGACTAACGCATCGCTGTTGACGATAGAGTCTTCGATTTCTTCGGTATCTGTGAGTGGCGGGCAAGCGGATAGATCAGGTCTTGGTGTTGGCTGGTTGACTCCTGCGATGGCGGTTGCTGGGTTGAACACATCTGGGCTATTTTGATTTTGTGCTTGATCTGGAGAGAGTGCTCCACTGACGCTGAATCCAGCCGTAACCGTTGGGAAGGGCACAATTGTTGGTTGTGAAATTGGAGTAGGTGATTGTGGCTGACACCCGATAGCCAATGTCAATATCATTATAATTGGGATGATGATACGGTAATTTCTCATATGTGTACTGATCCGAACATAACAATCTGGACTAAGTTTTTACATTTATGTGAGTCATGATTAGATCAATAAGTATAGCGAGGGCTGTGTTTACACGAAAGCCCCGTTCATAGTTTTCTTTGCAACTATGAAATCAAAAACGGGACATATTCGCCCCGTTTTGATGGTGAACTGATTGAAACTTATTTAGATAGGATATGTCGCAAATTAATCATAGCATAAGCAATAAAGTGTCCACCGATAAA
>WURV02176533.1:0-30573 GCA_011762755.2 Epimenia babai
CGCCATTTTTTTCATCTTTGGTGTATCTTGGGAAATAACATACACCAGCTTTAATTTTGTAAAAACTGAACAAATTTATGTTCCACATTTTGTAGGAATGTCTGGTATGACATTATTGTATGCTTATTTGTAAGATTCCTTAATTTTTATTAAATAATTCAAATATACTTATTAGTGATCCTTAGCAAATTTTGAGTAGTTTATAACACATACAGATTTGTCAATGCAAGTGAGAGAAATATAGTTAATAATATTTATTATATATACTATATGTTATATAGATATAAGTTTCATTTTCAAATCTATGTATAATGTAATCACTTAAGTAATTACACATTGAATATGCATACACATAGAGTCACCTGTATAACTTGGGAATGGCATGGGCAGCAGTCTTGCGGACATACGGTGACATATCCATGACCGCTTCCTTAATGGCTAACATCATAATGGGCACAATGACGGTCACTCGGATACTGGACAATACACGCAACGCACTTGCTCGGATCAATTGGTTAGGATCCTGGGGAGGTTGCAGCAGATATATCAAAGATATACCGGTTCACACTGAATTTTCCAGACACCAATATAACTGAATGATCACTATTTTCCAAACACCTATAACATCGCTGAACACTCTACTAGTAAGTCAAAATATAGTAGTACATTCGGATAAACTGGCATAAGGCAGTGAATGTTATAATGGGACACCATATAAAGTGCAGGTTGTTTACAATGAGCTCAAGACTGTCGAACTTACACTACAAATGCCAAAAATTCTTGTTAAAGAGCCTACACTTACATACAAAATAGGGAGAAATAGAGTAAAAGCAATACCTGCCATGATTAGCTTTACCATCACACATTGCTTTATATAAATGATGTAATTACATTCTATGCTAAAAAACAATAGTCTATGTAACTACTACATCGATAGGTGATGAGTCAATTAATTACCATCGCAAAGTTCTCGATCACTTAAACACAAGAAGTAGTGCCACTAAAAGACAAAAATTCTAAGTAGAATACCCAATAAATATTGAGTAAAAACAGAAGAATGTAAAAGGACAAGGGGCCAAAAAGATGCACACATGAAAAAAAGAAAAAAACAAGAGAAAAAGGCAGAACAAGAGGCCAAGGAGGCCATCTTGATTTTAGAATAAGAAAACAAGGAGATTGCCTGATATCAAAAACAAGAGGCCAAAGATAAATTGCCTCAATAGTGATGCCCCAAACAAAATTGAATGAGACCTACACAGACAATATCTGCCAAATGGCAGACCTTCGCACGAAGCGAACATGGAGATAAAGATTTTCACATAAAAAAGTCGATAGGAATTACCCCACTTTGCTACCATGACAGGATGCTGAACACGAACCCATGGACAATACCTGCCAAATGACATACCCCTGCGATAAGCGGTTGTTGAGAAGATCTTTTAAGGAAATGTTAACATTGGATGGATGGATGGACGACGGACAAACTCCAATCAAAAAAGCTCATCGAGCATAACCTCAGGTGAGCTAAAAAATAGAAAAGTATTCAAGTAAAAACCTTTAAAGCTCTCTGGAAGGTGCTGATTGAGAGTAGGGCGAGGTCTTGCTGTTCCTCAGCGTACCGGGTGAGATAAACATACACAAGCTTCTTAATCTACAAAGGCCAATAAACAACAAATACATAACTTCATGCCACTTACTATGATATCTGAATATGATTTTGTCTATTATTGGTTGTAATGCCCTAACAAGGCAGAGATTGGTATCTTTCTTTCGAAGGGAAACAG
The DNA here is from genome assembly GCA_011762755.2 of Epimenia babai. Lineage (NCBI taxonomy): Eukaryota > Metazoa > Mollusca > Solenogastres > Cavibelonia > Epimeniidae > Epimenia > Epimenia babai. The sequence goes on from WURV02176533.1 coordinate 1,785, forward strand.
AACAATCAACAGTTCATAAATGAGGCAAAATAAGAACGAAATGCAAAAAAAATCAATGGTAATAATAATAGCTTCATTAAGTGAAATAAAAAAGGCGAGGTTTTGTGGCTACTTTATAATTAAATGTGAGTCGCACTTACAACATTACCCTGTTAGAACACTAACATATTTTTATAATTTTATAGCCATATTACTACGAATCTTTCTCTTTTCAAGCACGAAAATCCTGCTAATTTCCTATCGTGGAAGGCGCAGGAAAAAATCCCAGGTTAGCGCCGGTTTGAACTCGCAATCCCATGCATCAAAGGCAACGCTTCTAACCACTGCACCCCTGGCGCCTATAAAGAAACTATTTTGGACTATAAAAAGCCTTTTAACTTTTCAAGATAAATCTCACTCGTTAGGGAGAATAACATTTTTGTAAAGAAACAGTTGACAATCATGCAAGTTATGTATATATGGAATTTCTGTAGACTATAACCTCAAAGTTTTTCGACACAACATTCTTGACGACTGCAGGAAACAAATCAGAGGCATCTTTCCCTTTAGCAACCATCTGGAGAAAATAGGAAAACATTCTCTATAATGAAAAAATAATCATTACACAAATACGTATCAGTCTCGATTGAATCAGTGTCCCGCATCTCATATGGCAATGAGTTTAGTAATTATTTGATAAAAAATTGGTGCAAAGTAGCTAGTGTTAGATTCATAAACAAAAATGAACTATGTACTATGAACAAATTTAGAGGAGACCACGAAAATATTTGCCATATAGCAGACCTCTGCCATAAGTGGTTCTTAAGAAATTTTTTAACAAGAGGCCAACCCTAAAGAAGAGACCAGCCTTATGACAATATCAGCAGAATGGTAGACCTCTGCGAAAAGGGGTCTGTGAGAAGATTTTCAAGAAAATGTTAATATCAGATGGATGGATGGATGGACAAACTCCGATCAGAAAAGCTCACCAAGCATAAGCTCAGGTGAGCTCATAAAAACAAAAGAGAGAAGATAGCTATTGATTGTAGAATGATATCCGTGCTGGCAAGCTACCATCAATATTTATCAATTGTGAACTGCATCTGATAGTTTGTACTCAATACGTGTAATCTATCAATCTTGTACATGATGTTTTATCTTCAATAAGCACCAATGAGTCAAGTGTGGTACAGCATAACATTGTACAGTATTTAGCAATATTATTATGTCAATTATAATCACCCCAATAATACGTTTCATTGCCTCCAGCTTCATGTTATCTTTGTTTCCATCAAGCATCGTCTTCAGATCCTCGTGTCTACATCACAAAAACATTTTACTGAGGATTTGAAAATTGATGGCATTAGCAGATTTTGAGTGCGAGTTTACCATTTTTGTGATGGTCAGTATTAACACTACGGCTTATCAATAAATAACTTAAAATATTCCGTAAGCTATGAGTAGTGGATTCCATGATTTATTTATTTTTTTATTTAGAATTAATTATAATTAAACTGGTTTCAACTTATGATATAGCGCTACTTTACATTATCAATTGCTTTTAACATTATATGGATATTGCAAATTGTCTACACAATACAGCAGAGCAACTTAGCAATAAAAACGGTCTCAAAATTATAAACCTAAGGAAAAATATAACTGACGACTCGCGTTCAAGGTAAGTAAAATATTTGACAAGGACACAATGACTTATGAAATTCAATCAATGCTATAATGGTTTATTAGTCATTTGACAGATAGCTGTGAACTCTTCCCGGAGGATTAATAACTGGAGAACCCTGTTCGGGATTTTTACTGGTTTATCCATAGATTGTAGAAGATTCTAAAACTACTGGATAGTAACCGAGTAAATATATTAATTACACCCGGTATGTTTTTGGAATTTTTAAGAAAATGTCTCATAATCTATCCACATCTACCATTTATGCTATCTACAGCATATCTCGCGATGCTAATTGCATTCATCGGTAAATCAGGCAGAATCTTGCAGAAACACTTTTTAAAACAAGGTCGATGGCTCAACTGCCGATTTTTCAAAACGTAACACAGTTTACCGGACAAATAGCGACAGAAAGTAGTCATCCGGTACCGGATGACTAACCACGGCGTTTCATTTAACAAATGATTTCTGCGTGTTGATTTAGTGATTTACGATGGAAAATCACTAAATGGATTTTTATTTGGAAAAAACTCTTGACGCAAGGTTGAGAGAATAAAAATAAATCTTTGTTTTTATTACATATATATTTTTGGAATAAAAAATTTGCCAAGTTTATTTTGCGCTACTTTTAAGTTTTGCTTTTTGGCGAAAAAAAAAAATGATAATTGCGAACCCTGGATGGAACACAACTTCATGTTTTACGTGGTGTTTAAGTTTAAACAATTTCATATGCGAATACTGAATAATGAAACTCTGGTAGGTTTAAGCATACTTTTTAAAATCATTCATGAAAAAGCCACTACTGCTCGCCGGATCTCCAGTGACTGATAGTGATAGTTCGTTTTCACCACTGGCAGCGGACGGTGGACGGTCGTTAGCGTAAGATCCTTGAAAGCCGTTTGAAGACATCTCAATAAGTGAAAGTTACTAAACTAAAAATTACAGGACTGGCGTTATAAATAAACAATTTAGATTGGAACTACTGAGTGACAGGCAAAACAAGCAGGAGTAACATTACATTAATCAACGACACCTCCGTCCTTGCTTCCGCTTACAGCAGTCGGAAGCAACGTTTGTGCACGTCAATCACGAGATAGAATAGATAATATTTTATAGCTTCTATATATTTTTGTATAAAATAATACAGAAAAAAGATATTAATATCTATAATAGCGTGGAACCACCATGATACAATGTCATCATTCACTAGTAGTATTACTCGGTTAATTAGTTTCTTACGTTTTGCTGTATTATCCTTTATGCTATAAACTGAAAATCAGTATGTTTCAGTTTTGTAAATTACTTCCGAAAGTGGTTCGTAACTTATAACATATCAAGATAAAACTCTTTGTTGGTGTCTTTCATTCTTATTGTGTCTATAACCTATTTTAATGACTTTTTATTATTGTTTTTGCAGACGAATAATAAATTTTCTAATTCTTGGAGAAGTTTTTAATAATAAATAATAAGAATATGTACAGAGCATTGTTACGCAATGTATATATACAAAGATTAAATACACGTTGCATGGCATTGGCATGCAATTTTAACTTTTAGACTGGATATCGAAGGCCAGACTAAACACTACAGTGAGTGAGTGACTACTGACATTATCTGTAGTCAGTAGTCACTGTCAGGGGCTTATAAAAAGAAAAGGCTAGGTTTTGGCGCTACTTAAGTCGCACGTACAATATTATGATCATCTATGTAAGTTAATGTCCCGACACAAGACTCACAAGCACGCACTCGAACCAGTGGGCCTATAACATGATGAAGACAAACACGATTATTGATGGTTAAGGCTTTTGCTTAGCCACAAACAAATATTTAATTTTGGTTGACACGTGCCAGGGTAGAGTGGTTTATTTTCCCCTAGTGCTTCCATTGACAGGTTCATGTCTGACGTGAGAGAGCAGAGCACACATGATTGATATTGCATTTTTTATTCATTTTTAATCAAGCATCCCATAAAGATCAGGACTCGAGACTAATATGACTTGCTAATTTTGTGTTGATACTTCATTGTAGGAATTGCATGCTCACATCAATGGATCCATCAACAATGAGACGTGTCTACGAGTGCTGAAAGAACAGGGTCATGATACACAACACATAGAAAACATCATAATGCGAGATGAACGAGAGTTTGTTCTGGAAGAGTGCGAGTTGTAACAGAGTATTAGTTATTCTCTACTATGGTATAATATAGTAATTTCATGCCTCATTAAGTATAAATTATTTGATTCATGAATTTTATTCATGAAAGCTAGCATTGATATTAATCTCAGTGAGTCAAAAAGCCTTGCATTTTTACTTTCCAATGTTGGCTAAAATGGCAACCCACATATCTATAGGTATAGCTTTACTAATGCCACTGCACTCCAGTTTTACACAAGAGTCATCCGACCTATCATCGAATATGCCTCTCCAGTCTTATTCAATGTTTCACAAAATCTATAAAGTCTCTTGAAACTCTCCAAAATCGGTGCCAGGCACAACCACGAACTCCCTCATTCTCTCTCATCAACCTACTAGCCATTCCTTCCCTTTTATCCCGCAGAAAATAATTTTCTCTTTGTGAATATTACAAGCTAAGAAATAATATCTCGCTATCTGTGCATGAAAACTTCAGTACAGAAGTACCTCAAAAACGGTACAATCTCAGATACCAACCTCTCTCAGTCATCCCACGCACCAACAAATCCGTTGGCCAGCGCACCCTGCTTCATTTGACGACGTTCCAACTGACATACAGAATGCATCTAATTTTAACTCATTAAAACTTCTGCTAAAACGCCATCTCCTATAGACTTCAACTAATATCAACTAACATGTACATTTAAACCTCACCTCACCATGGTCCCACCTAAGCACATGGCAGATTTTCCTTTCCCCCATTCCCCACATCCCTGCACATGTCCTACCTCGCCCTCCCACCTCTCAATATTCCCGACTCCCAACCTACATTCCCTGTCTCTATGTACATATGTCGTGTTATAATTATTATCTAGGCATGCATTTTGTCTATATATAGAGGGCAATGGACTTTGTACATATGCTATAACTATAGTCTCTCATACACCCTCTTTAAATAATTAGAAAAAATCATAAAATAGATATAAAAGTAGTATTATTTATTCATCACACCTTAAACCCCTAGGGTAGGCGATCATAGTGGGTTTAAATGAACTCATTGAGAAGGTAATTCATTGGTTGGTGCTGCCAAGCTAGTTTTTTCTTTACCAGTGCATTCACACATTCCCTGTGATTAAATTCATAAGTTAATAAATAATATAACTTATTAATAAAAATAAGCCTTTATAAATTTCATTATTTCTCTCTTTTGGTTCAATCAACAAAAGCAATTGTTATTCAGTACCTGCAGGGGAGGGATTCCATGAAGGAACACTATTGACATTGCCTGAAAGTTGTACTCTCCACTTTTAAGATTGTGTATTATTACTCTTCCAACTGAGCTATCTCATGAGTTTCCTACATTAATTTAGTCCAGATCAATGAAAGTCATATCTATTGGGTCACAGTTTCATCAGTTTGTTTTCCTCAAATGTGCATGTATCGATGCATTTTGTGGCATATTTCAGCGCCTTCACAATATTCAATGAGATTCATAAAATCATGAACAGTGTGGCGCTTGTGAAAGCAGTAAGTTGAATGATGCAATGTCTAGTTATGTTAGTTATGATTGCTATTCTAACCTTGAATTGATAAGGGAGCGAAATCTCATCTAGTAATTCTTGAATTATGCATTGATCTCAGATCTACAGGCTAAACATGATATAAGGCACTTTTTGCCTAAAAAATGCCACATAATTATGTGGATTCCCTTGTAGCCAGATTTTACAATACAAAAGGCAAATGTTTCAGTTTATTGACAAAGACGAGTATTATGACTTGACTCACAACATAATTATGTATGTAGATATAGATATACTTTATTGGGTGTAATGAAACATCATTATCAATACATAAAATATATATAAATTGGTCATAATGCACTATTTATACATTTGTATGCAGTATTTTTTTCAGTCCACGAATTCTCCAGTGTAGATTTGTCGCGTCACTTTGCTATTTATGTTATGACATTATGAGGTCATGTGTTATTGGATTTGCAGATGACCAAGGATGTGATTTGCGACTTTGCAGCAGATAATGTGCGCTATTTGGAGCTGCGAACAACGCCACGGGCGTGTCCAGAAACTGGGATGACTCGCCGAGGGTACATCGCAGCCGTCATTGCTGCCATCGCAGAATGCACTCAGTTACATTACAACATCATTGTGAAGCTTCTATTGTCGATCGACAGGACACAGCCGCTGGAGGCAGCATGGGACACTGTCAAGTGGGCGGGGAAATTAGTTGGGGAAGGTGTGGTCGTTGGAATCGATTTCTCTGGCAACCCGCATGTCAGTTTTATTACTGCTGTATGGTTAAAAAGATATAGTAAATACTTAGTGGAGATGATCTGGAGCTAGGGGTGTTTAATGTTTTATACTATTATACAGTTGAAAAGATAAGATTCGGGGCGGGGTGAATTTTTAAATATTTACACTTTTGTGTAATTAAAGGGCCATATTAGTCAAATCATTCAAGCTTAGCTAGACAGTTTGCCGGCCTAGAAATAGGCAACTGACTAAATCAGCTGCTCCCATAAACATTTACTTATTATTGTAGTTGGGGGATGCGCGGCAATTCTTGCCCGTTCTTCAAGCAGCCAGAGAGCGAGGGCTCAAGATAGCTGTTCATCTCGCTGAGGTAATGCTTGGTCTAAAACTGAAAAACAAGAAAATATTGAAGCCAGGATATTGATGTTGTGTTCTCCCATGCTAAGAAGTTAGTATAGTGTCACATCTGAATGACTATTATAATGAATTGATTTCAAAACTAGGTTTAGTAGGTAACTGATTTTATTCCATAATGTAAGTGATTCAATCACAAATTTCCTATCTTATGGATCTCCTCATAATTTTATGCAAGAGATTCCTGATTGACCACGAACCTTCACCGAGTTGCATTTCATACAGTCAATCATTGCTGGTAAGGATACTCTTTTACATCTAAATACGTAACTGGTAGTGTAGTACATGTACCGTCGTAGCTTAGTGGGTAGATATCTACACCCTGTAGACAGTCATTTAAAAGTCACAGTCATGAAGGCAAACAATTTACCGTCTATTTCTCCCCTGTTATTCATGAAGCATCATGGCTACTTTCTGTTAATATTTCTAACTGTGTATTTCTCCCCTGTTATTCATGCACCACCATGACTACTTTCTGTTAATATTATAATGAACTGATTAACTTTTACAGAAACCAAAAAGTGAAGAGGTTCTGGATGTGGTGCAATTTCTTCCTGATCGTATAGGCCATGGGACATGTTTATTGGAAGATACAGGTGGATCATCAAATATTCAAGACTGCGTTGTGAGAAATAAAATACCCATTGGTAAGTTTACTACTATTTACTGTTGAGCCTATTCAGAGCGTGAGTTGCTGCACTTTCTGGGTAGTGTTGTGGACTTAGGAGCAGAAAATCAGGGTCTAATATGCTGGCAAATATTTGGCAAATGGCAAAAATGCCTTACATCCTGACCGCCTATGATGAGTAGTTGTAGGTTCACCCCTCAGGTGTGGTTGCATTTCATGCTGCTCCCATCTGGTCTGTACCTATTCATCGCCAGTTTTAGATTAACCCTTAGCACACTGACAACTGTATATCACATCACTATAACCATACCATTCTGTGACAACAGAGTGCTGAGGGTTAAGAGGTCATCTGTAAGATGTTGGATATAATGAAATCAATTTTGACTCTGAGATTTGTGTTGTTACACATCAGTTTATAATGGTAGAGTTATGATTAGTGTACTTAGTGCATCACTTACAGCTTTGGTGCGTGATAGCATTTACTGTAGTGACTGTGTGGTCGCATGTCAATATTCATATCACAGAGTTGTGTATGACTTCTAACGTCAAGTGTCAGACTGTCGCATCATACAGTCAGCATCACTTCCAGCACTGGTACAACAAAGGACGCCCTTGCATCTTGGGGGTAGGTTGTACCTTGGGTCAAAATGATGTTATCCTAATCTGAGCAATTTAACATCAGCAAATGCAGCAATATCAGTTCACAGAACAGTATATACACAAATACCTACATGAAAACCTAGATTTTATGTTTTTCCAAGTATTATTTTGCATCAATATATACACCGATATATTGTGTAAACTCTTAATTTAACATTGAGATATGTATATATCATATCTACGTTCACATTTTAAATTTTAAAGTTAGTTTTGCACAACTATAAAAATATTTATTTTCTTCAAACCATCTATTTCATTTTTTAAATTTATGTAATTTATAGCTGACCACGCTGCATACTTCTCTACACAAGTTTCTTAAAAAAAGGATTATCATCTGTAAACAACAAGCCATCGGGAACATTGGATGTATTAGCTATAGCATTTACCTATGGAATAAACAAAGAGGGTCCTTGAATTGAGACTTGGGGCACACCCTAAATTCCACAGCATTATAACATTTTTTGGGAATTCCTGTCGGGGCTTTGTAAAATCATTTAGATCACATGCTTTATACAGTGCTATAATTTTAGCAATTTTATGGTTATTAGGCACTATTCCCAATGAAAAGGACATGGTATTGTGGTGCAATTATGTTTGATTTTTTTTTACAAGTGACATACTCTTATATTTACAGTTGAGAGAAGTTTTCTTTTCACTTGAAATAACAGCTACAATTTTGGTTTGTTATTTTGTGTAAAAACATTAAATAAACAAGAAAACTAATATCTGTTAAAGGGTCAGATAGCCGTAGTAAGATTCTATCCAGATGGCATTCTTGTTTAAAGTTACATGTTGAAGAAGTTGGTTTGTGTTTTCTTTTACCAGTGTTCAGAATTTCCCAGGAATTTTTCATAGTGTTTTGGTATTTCAATAACATCGTTTAGAAAACACCGCTTTTTCAAATAATTAGTTTTAGTCCGGTTTTCCAGTTCCTGTATGAAGTATTGAGCATTTCTTTTAGGTATTATGTTAGTTTGTTTTCAGTTAAAAAAAATAAAGCATAAAATATGGGCCGTTTGTCAAGTCTGTACATCGTTGTGTGTATGGCCCACAGTTTTGTTTGTTTTCCGCCAGTAAATTTTTTGTAATGATTTATTTATAGATGCTTGTAGAATTAGATTTCACAGACTAAATGCAATGCTTACATCCGTAAGCAGAGAACTTAATACAGAAATACTGACTCGCGAATTATAGCAACCTGTAACCTTTCATGTACGAGTTTCATGCAGTTAGCGCCTTCAACCTGTTGGCTACTGCTCCCTGTATATTAATTGAAATTACATGAATAATTCATTTTTTAATTATCTCTCAATTTAGATTTACGACCGGCATTCACAGCAATGTTACTCCAAAATAACACATGATACTCCTACAGACAGACGACAAGGGTGTGTTCCAGACATCACTCTCTCGCGAGTATCTCATAGCTGCCACAACGTTTCAGCTAACGACTGCTCAGCTGTGGCAGCTGTCATACGATGCAATTGATTATTGTTTCATCAATGATGACGCTAAATTACAGCTACGACAGATCTGGCTGAATGAACAGCACGTTCTATTCCAAGAAGCAACGCAACAGGCTTGATGGACTAATTTTCATATTTTCATAATAAAATCACGCTAATTTCTGTGTAGATATGCAAAATATGAGAATGCACTATGTTGGTGCCAGTGGTGCTGTGGTTAGAAGCGCTGCCTTTCATGCGAGAGGTTGCGAGTTCAAACCAGCACAAACCAGGGATTTTTTGCCACACCTTCCACAATAGGAAATGAGTCAAATTTTCGTTCTTGAATATTGAGAAAGTTTTGTCGTGGAATAGGTTATTACAAAAATATATAACCAGGCAATATTGTACATGCAATGGACATTTAATTGCAAAGTAGCACCAAAACCTTGCCTCTTCTTTCTTCCTCTAGAGCAGCAGACTTGTGTATGTTGATGCCTATGTAAGCTTGGTAGTTTCTATTCACTTTTGTATAGTATACCAACATGTCACAATCAAAAACTAAAACTTATTAGCAGATCATTTATTCCCGATTGCTCGAGTAAACCAGTCCTCAAAACGGGTAAATGCTTGGTATCATCTTTGATGGGTGATATGCGAGTGTCGAAGATATTGTATATGGGCTGCATATATCTGTCATAAACATTCAATGTAGATAGCATCTGAGGGCCTTGGCTGATACTTGCGGTCTATAAATGTTTTCACCTCACTTTTGAATCTGCATATTCTACCCTATATTGATAAGTAATCATATAAAAAGCTAACACAACCAATCTACACAGGTCACTTGAAATGTTCATAGGCTAACCAAGATGCCCTTTAAAAATGCAATTATTTGTAGTCTATTTTTCAATGTAGTCCCCTAGAGGTTCATACACTTAATCCATCAAAGTCGTAGAGCTTGGATACCTGAACTGTAGAAGCCTTTGTCTTATTCGCCGAAAAACTGCTCTACGGCGTAACTCTTCGATCATTTTTACTAGCGATATGTTTTTGGGAAGAACAGATAATAATCTGAAGGAACCAAATCAGGTGAGTACGGGGGGGGGGGGGGTCAATGAGTTCAAAGCCACAATTGTGCAGGTCAGCCATTGCAACACCGTGGGCAGGCATGACGATACAAGACTCCTTTTGTCAATCATCCACTGCATTTTGTCTTAATGGTTTTACGCATCTTACTCAAGAGGTCAGCATAGTTAATAGTATGACGCTTTTCCAGAATGTCACCGTAGATAATACCCTCGACATCCCAGAAGACTGATGCCATCACCTTACCAGCAGCAGAGACAATCATGGCCTTCTTAGGAGGGGGGGGGGGCCAAGAGGTATGTTTCCACTGGATTGACAGGCGTTTGGTTTCTGGCTCAAAGTGGTGGATGCAACACTCATCTTAAGTCACGAAACTCGCTATAAAATTGGCTGGATCTGCCTCGAAGCATTTCAAGTTGGCCTGCTACATGACCAGTCTGGTGTGCTTTTGTCCAGGTGTGAAAAGTCTTGGAACCCATCGAGCAGAAACCTTTGACATCTGTAGTTGTGGATGCAGAATGTTATGAACTCGCTCCTCGGATATGCCCACCTCAGTAGCTATCTGAATGAGAGTCATCTGTCGCCCATAAGTACCTTCTGCAGGTGCTCGATATTTTCATCGTTTGTTGAGGTTGACGGCCTTCCAGACCTCGGCTCATCTTCAACACCCACGATACCAAATTTTGTCCATTTTGCTATGAAAGCTGCAGTACCTACTAAGTATTACAACAGAAAAGTTAAAGGTAACAGCATTTGTCAAAAGTATACCACTATTCATTCAATGAATTGAGCTTATTATGTGGAAAGTTTATTGTTATAGCTTGGGTCTTTCATGGGCGGCCCTTGAACTTTTCAAGTGACCCTCGTAAAATTCACGAAGACACGTGCTTATAGCCGTGTGTATGTATGGCCTGCTACAGTCATATTATTCTCCTCATTGTGACCATGACTATGAAAGGTTCCTGTCATACAGGATGGCTACAACTTACATATCCATCATTGTATCAAACATTCACTAAAACTCAAAATAAACACAAAGGTATCAAGATCCACTACAACTCTTAAAAAAACACAAAGACGTATTCATATTTAAATTTGTATTTTAAAAAATCGGTAGTATGTATAAAATTCAGCAGTATTTGTTACTAATGAAAGTTAATAAAATGGTTTATAGTGTACTCACAGTGACATGAAAGTGGCGTTTATTGTGTACTCACAGTGACATGAAAGTGGTGTTTATAGTGTGCTCACAGTGACATGAAAGTGGTGTTTATAGTGTGCTCACAGTGACATGAAAGTGGCGTTTATAGTGTACTCACAGTGACATGAAAGTGGCGTTAATAGTGTACTCACAGTGACATGAAAGTGGCGTTAATAGTGTGCTCACAGTGACATGAAAGTGGCGTTTATAGTGTACTCACAGTGACATGAAAGTGGCGTTTATAGTGTGCTCGCAGTGACATAAAAGTGGCGTTTATAGTGTACTCACAGTGACATGAAAGTGGCGTCTATAGTGTACTCACAGTGACATGAAAGTGGTGTTTATAGTGTACTCACAGTGACATGAAAGTGGCGTTTATAGTGTACTCACAGTGACATGAAAGTGGCGTTTATTGTGTACTCACAGTGACATGAAAGTGGCGTTTATTGTGTACTCACAGTGACATAAAAGTGGCGTTTATAGTGGGCTCATAGTGACATGAAAGTGGCGTTTATAGTGTGCTCACAGTGACATGAAAGTGGCGTTTATAGTGTACTCACAGTGACATGAAAGTGGCGTTTATAGTGTACTCACAGTGAAATGAAAGTGGCGTTTATAGTGTGCTCACAATAGGAAATGAGCAAGATTTTCGTGCTTGAATATCGAGAAAGATTTGTCGTGGAATGGTTTATTACAAAAATATCTTTGGGATATAACAGGGCAATGTTGTACATGCGACTGACATTTAATTATAAAGTACCACCAAAACCTCACCTTTAAATTTACCTTTTTGCTCACAGTGACATGAAAGTGGCCAATTTCATCAGGAGTCAGAGCTATATTAAGCAGATTAAACTCGTCAGGTATCGTCACAATAACATTACGATGTAAATTTTTTAACTGCCCATTACCTATTTGCCACCTCCACATAACTGGATAAAATTTCATAAAATTGGTCAAATGATCTAGACATTGAAATACGTGTTCTTAAGTTACACAATTTTGTTAAACAAAAGCTATATACAATATAGTAATAATAGGGTAATAATAGGTTAAGACAAATTACATGCAAATTTTCTTGTCGATGGTATTTAGTTTAAGTTTTAGAATCCATTTTGGACTAGGAAAGTAAAATTGCGTGGGTTGACAACTGTTGCCTTCCTTAATGATTGTATAGTGTCATCTGGCAAGCTTCACAAGCGATTTATTGAATGTAGTAGCCTATGTGAATGTCACATTTAACCTGGATTATTTGTGGTAATATTAAAATTTAAACGATGCATATCTAACTTAGCGCTGAATCATCCCTGTGATTCCACCTGGTAATATGACTATGGACACACTGGAGATATTATTGTGTCCATTGTGATTTCATGTCATATTTACAGTAAACACGTTTACTGTGTGATGAAATCAGTCAGAGTCCTCTTCCTCGCCGTATTCATCTGAGAAAATTTGTGGTGTGGCTGAAACATTTCACAGTCTATGATAAATGTGTAGAATACAATGATTACAATTTACGAAATGGTATTCCGATAATCTACTAAAACTGAATTCTGATAAAACCACTGAACTCCTCTCTAACTGTCCTGCTAACACAAATTCGTTGCGCCCAGTTATAGCTAATAACTTTGTAGTTCCATTCAGCCCATCCATAATATATCTGGGCCTCCACCTAGATCAGACACTAAACTGGAGCATCCATTTCTTCACAACTAAATGCAAAGTAATACCTCTCGTGCATCAACTCATCTGTATCCGCTATCTCATTAACCAGTCGACTGCTCTTTATTCTGCTTGACTAATTCGACCAATTCTTGAATTTGCTTCACCAGATCCCTTCAACACTTTTAGTACTAACAGCTCCCTCATCGAAACCATTCAAAAATGATGACTCCGAATAGTTTTTCAAACTAACTCATGTACTAACAAATTTCATCTATGACATCTTACTAACCCACCTTCCTTGGCTAACAAACATAAATTCTTAAGTTCTCTGTGAAACTAAGAAACTGTACCACACTTTATGTCGCAGCCATCTTTTCTGACCCAGACTCCTCCTTTCCTACTATCGCTGCATTCCTCATTAAGACAATATGCACATTCCCAGAATGAGCCAGTTGGTCAGTCAGCGATGTTTATTTTATCTAGGCCTGCATATCTTTAATTCACTCCCACCAGAAATCCGCTCACTCAAACACATTTTCTTCCTTTAAAAGTGGATTGCGGAGTGCGGAGTCATCTTAAACCGTAAGTATCTTCCTGTGAGCATTTATCCTATACTTTCATAGTAACTATTCACATATGAGGATTGCTTGTTTCTTTTCTTTATCATAGTTAGTTTAACTAATTAGTTTAGTGTTGTAAATACGTTTGTGGCCATCAAGACTATACATAGTAATTATAGAATGTCTTACACACAAGCCGCATTAAATAATCATATAACAAATTTGTAATGACTTAACAACTCATGAAAACACCATAGGACTAATGTAAAACTAGTTTGTAATAACAGCATCAGATCAGTCTTGCTGTACAGTATCACCATCATGGCCACATAGACACACGTTTGGAATTTTAAACACATAAAAACGATGTTTTACTCATCAATTGATTATCGAACTGCTGTGGTCAACGGGCAGGTGAATAGTTTTTGCCATGAAGAAAGACACCATGAATAATTGCTAATTAATAAAACAAGAGAGGGCAAAGAGGCCTAAAATCACCTGAATAACACAATAATTATACTATTGTACATATTCAAACCTAGGATAAAATATTTTTTGAATCTTGGAGAAAAATTAAGAAATAAATGTATAATTAAGTGTTAATAGATAATAAATCATACAATGCCCATACAAATTTGTTCTTTCATAAATGTAAATGTTTAAAGTTTCATGATATCCTCCAGACACTGGACTATTAGTGCATAAAGCTTTCAATAACTAGTTACCATACAAAAACATATAAAATGATATAATTTAATGAACATGTTGAAATAATAAATAGCAGAAATATTGTGGTATTAAATACTATATAAGACAATTTTATCTTATAAAGACCACTCTAGGCAATTTGAATTTGATTAGTATGCACATTGACATATCAAATTATATATTTTACATATTATATTGTCCATTAACATACATCATAATGAATTACAGAGCATTACGTTTCTTTATGGATGTTATTTCGTGTGTATTTCTGTAAGTCTCTAGTATCCTCTGTGATTACAAGCCTATAATTTGTAGATATTTTGTTGTTTTGAAAGCTATTTATAATTTGTAGTTTTTACATCACAGTCCGTGTTCAATGTTTGAAAAAATTGTTGCAGCCTGACAAGTTGATGACCCAAAAGATCTAACTTATTAGTGCTCTCAACTCGGTAAAAACAGATCCCTGTCTCAATCTATTGGATATCATTGGAACTACTGCCACAGTTACCCGTCCGTCTGAACTGGTTACTTCTACAGCAATAACTACTCCCATTACAACTGCACTCAACTAGCAACAATACTTACTCGAGTGCTTCAAGTGGGCCAGAACTTCAGGGTCCTTGGCCAAATCGGCCGAGTCTTTGTACTCGTTGTTCCGCAAAGACGGATTGGCACCTGATGTAATGTTCCGTTGGTACAGTTCATACAATTATCAGAAAGGTAATTGTTACAATTTTTGTCAATATTCTACTGAAATATAAGATGCTGCAGTATATCAGAGCTTTCACGTTTGTGCAATTTTTCATGCAACACCTATACTGAACAAAAAAAGAAACGCAACATGGTTATTTACTAACATTATTTATGTCAATATGACCAACATTACAATGGCTGATATTTCATGAATAGAAATGTCACAGGTTTCACTTGTTCAGTAGCGAGTGTGACCTCCTCGGGCATTCAGTACAGCCTGGCATCGACGTCCCATCGACTGGACAAGGGTCCGCAGGATGTCTTGAGGGATGGCGCTCCATTCTTCTTGAAGAGCCTCGAAAAGTTGGGGTAACGTTTGCGGGGAAATCACTATGAGGGCGGGCATTGTCCTGTTGGAAGATGGCGTGCATCCGATTATCAATGAACGGAATCAGGTGCGGGCGCAGTATTTCATCACAGTATCGTTGAGCTGTTAAATTACCCTCTACATGGACCAGTTTAGTCCGCCCATAGTCCGATATGGTGCCCAAACCATGACACTCCTGCCACCAAATCGGTCGACTTCTCTCACACAGGCATCGGCAAACCGTTCTCCTCGGCGTCGGTATACTCTATGGTGACTGTCGGCTGGTCGTAACAAATACCTAGACTCATCGCTGAAAATGACACGTCGCCACTGTGCCTGCGTCCACACACGATGAGTTCTACACCAGTCAATTCGTGCTTGGCACTGATTTGGTTTAGGAATCGTTCCACGATGAGGACGTCTCGCACGCAAGTCAGCATCGTGGGAGCGGTTGCGAATTGTTTGCGCAGTAACCTGGGGTTCTGGGTGTAACTCAGCCGCTGTTGAAGTTGCGGTGGTGAATCTGTCCCAGAGATGGCGTAAGGTGATGAATCTGTCTTGGGCCCGTGATGTCACACGTGGTCTGCCGGTCCGTGGACGAACGGCCACTGTTCTATTCTTTTGGTATCGCTGCCAGAGACGACTGATGGTGCCCCAATGCACATGGAAATGTACGGCCACATCATGCTGCGATTCACCAGCCTCTAAACGCCCTATGCCTATGGCATTATTGCGTTGAGCTGTATTGAGCCTAGTCATGACTTTCGACTGGATTTCGTGGATTTTCTAAAATGGCGCGTTGTGAGATATTCAGTTTTATACACTGAAGTCGGCTTGGCATGTTTAGTAACAATTTTTGCTCTATTTGTCATTTGTAATCGTATAGGAATAGTAAACAAAATGTCACGCGACTTGCATTTGCCAGCAGACAAATTGTGCCTGCATTACAGTTAGCAGCAAAATCTATAGCCGGAAGCGTACTAGTTGTGGTTATAAAACTATATTTAAGTTACTATATAAATATATGTGTAGAAGATGAAATTTCACATGTTGCGTATCTTTTTTTGTTCGGTATATTATTCAAAAAGGAATAATACAATTAAATTGGTATATGTTTTCATTATATGAGAATTTTTATTTTTTTCTAAAAATATCACCAGTATATTTACAAAAAAAAATTATTGAACCGCAGCGCAAAGCGCGTGTTATTTGGCTAGTTACTCTTATAAAGAAAAACTGCAAGGGTAGCACGCACTTTTTGAGACGATGTATTCATAAAATATATTATTACACCCCTCGGGTTTGTTAAATGAAAGTTTTAGTTACATGTTGGTGGGTTTGTAACTGCGTATCCGACTATCGTCGCTTATTTTTGTCAGTCGTTTTCGATTGACGCCAAGTACGGACGAGCGCTGCCTCTCGTAGTGTTCGGTACAGCGGCGGTGACAGCCGGTCTGTTGGCGCTGAAACTACCCGACACGTCTCAGCTGCTGCTTCCCGATAGCGTGACGGACGGCGAGATGCTCGGAATGTTAGTAATCCACACGCACGCACGCACGCACACACACACACCATCCACCAGACCACTTACATGGTGTTTATATCATATAAAAGTCGGTGAAGCGATTTCCAGATAAATTGTTTCATAATAGATGCCAGACTGAACTCGACATTATATAGGATTTTATACTAACAACCATAATCTCAGAATTTTATCTAGATGGTCGCCTTGTTTTTTATTTACAGGAAAACGAACGATACCGTGGATATGTCGTCTGATCGAGAGCCGCTATCATCTGAGACGTGGAATCTGTAACTGATCAGAAATGATCAGTTGATGAAATGAAATGATTAACTGCACTTGTTACCTTCGCTGTATGACACATCAATAAATGTACTCTTCAAAAGACCGAACCGGTCGCCCAGGCAATCGTACAGTTAAATTTAGGTCAGCCAATGGCGTGTCGGCATATTTATGCGCCAATACTGAAGATAACATAAGGACCCTGAGGGCGAACAGACTTTCGCTGATTAACAGTCGTGTAATAGAGTTTCTATATTTTTCTCCGGTATTTTTATCATAAAATGAAATGGTAGTTAGGCAGTGTTCTACAAATCTATTTATTTGGTGTCGTAAAAGTGAACTACTGTTTTGGTACTCGTGTGGAAGGAGGGCAGATGACGTAGTGGCTAGAGCGTTTGGCTGTTAATCCAGGTAGTTCGTGGATATATTCTCGACCAGACTCTAATAATCCTGCTCAGTGTGCCTTAACTCCTCGTTCGCGTGGGAGATCCGGGCATCCCTTGCAGTGCGGTTCTGTTTGGAATTTATTCCCTCTGGCGTGGCGGTGCTTCGGATGCTCTATGGATGGTCTCTATCTTGCTTACCCGTTATTTCGTCATCTCATTGTAAGTAACTATTGCCAATCACAGACTTAGGGGAAGTGTGCTAGATATCTAGAGAGTGTTTTCGAGGGGGACCATCGATCTGCTCCTAAATCCCTCGACTGTAGCGTTCCGCAGGGTTCTCCTCTTGGCCCGTCTCTTTTCATGCTCTATCATTCTCCTCTAAGTGATCTACTTTGTCAGCGTAATGTTCTTTTCATTTGTATGGTGATGATTGACAGACATAGGTTCCCCTCGACAACAGCGCTCATGCCTTCGTGGTTAGTTATCATCTCTCTGACTGCTTGCGCGACGTCAACGTGTAGATGTCGCAAAATGTTCTGGTATTGAATCATGATAAAACTGAAGTTGTGGTTATTTCGGGCAAGCAGTCAAACCCACAGTTCTAGTTCTCACTCGCGGCTGAAGGCTCTGAATTTCTGCCTGTGTCTAATGCCTGTGTCTATATGTCGCTCATGTTACATCCAGCTGCGCTACATCATACGCATCAGACCGTACATTCCGCATGATACCGCTGTATCCATTGTCTGTTCGTTGATGTTTTTATCGTTTGGATTACTGTAATTCTCTTTTAGCTGGAGCCCCTCTCTATCATATTTACCGCCTACAGTTACTCTAGAACAGTGCTGCTCGTGTGATTCACCAGTAATCGAAATTTTCTCGTTCTCCACATCGCCTGGTAGATCTAAATTGTGTCGCAGAGGGTCATTTCCAAGGTGCTGACTTTCGTTCAGAAAGCCATGCACCGCTCTAACCCTGCGTATATCAACGACATAATTTCTGGTTATGTGCCCTGTCGTTCTTTGATGTCTGCCTTACTGTCGAACGTAATTAGTATAGCCAATGTGGTTCTATAAGTAGCTGGAGAGAAATGCACAGGAAAAACCCTATACCCCAGATGGGACCATCAGGGGTATAGGTTTTTTCCTGTGCATTTCTCTCTAACTACTTACTGTCGAACGACAGTTGACAACTGTCAAGTCGCTACTCGAAAAGCGCTGCTTTTGCTGTGCCGGCCCGCTTTATGGAATGTACTGCCTCTCGAAATATGTCGCCTGACCAATCTTTGGTAGCAGCCGAGACGTGGCATACACAACTGACAAGATTATTAAACGATTTATTGAAACGCATTTGTCGTCGAGCACTTTATATAAATAGATGCGTTGTCCAAGTAGTCTATGAGGTTAATAGAATCGTTCATCCGATGTTTATTTTCAAAGTTGTTTGTGCATAGGATAGTATCTTGTGTTGTTAAACGAGATATATCTATTTATCTCAGCAAATTAACGGGTTTTTGTTTTTGTTGAGGGAACGGATTGCCTTCGCTATCAGTTCTACAAAGTGCCTCGTTTTATATCATGAAGTTGTCTCACTTTTGAATATTCACGCGTTGTTTTCTGGGTAGAATATTGATATCTATCCACCGACGGATATGATCTAGGCACCATTTATATTTCATAGGTAATATTTCATTTCAAAAATATGTTCCCAAACCCCGCGTTGTCTGCTCGACTCAAATTAATTTAAATGCGATGCTTTGTGTCAGCATTAATTATTCTAGCTAATTTAATAATTTATGGATATTTAATATTAATATAAAATATTGATACATCCTCAGATTCTCAAGTATTGACTGTGTTATAAGTCCACTTACACAAAAATGCAAAGGGTACTGTATAATAATCATATTGACGTATACTGGGTGTATTTCTATTGTAATTTGCTGCATGTCTTCCTACGCCGTATTTGCTAGAGTGTCAGTCGGCAAGTAGTCCTTCGAGATCTGCTAAAAAAATTCCGTGCAATTTTCATTACAGGATACTATTATCGGAGCCTTTAATTACTGCTAATAAATCAAGATTGTATGTGCTTTTTGCAGTGTTTTATATCTGGCCACATTTCAATAGAAGGTATGTATGTATTATGCAGGTATTATCGATTTTAGACTTCAATGTAATGGGGCTTTTGTTTCGAATTTACATCAAAATATAGCCGGTGCAGAGTGACACGAAGCGGAACATTTCGAAGCTAAAGCATCCAAACAAATGCGAAAATTAAATTGCCGAAAGGAAGGTTTATTAATTAACTATCTAGTAGGTGGCGTCACTGCTGAATGTTAGTCCCGCGTCAAATTTTTGGTTGCCCATATTCGGTTGAACACATTAGCGACACAACTTTTCAAGACGAGAAGTATCGTCATTTTCATAACATTGTGATCAGACAGAAAAAAAAACACGAGGGTAAAAGGGTATACTCATTCATTTGTAGACCGGAGGTATGAGTCACAGGCGCTCCGATGCGGTTTACAATGAATGTTGGTGACAGCGATATTTAGCGCATATACAACACCTTCACGACTCGCATATAACCCGTGGGTGATGATATCATGCATCGACGCTTCCTGGAGACGGGTTTAATCGCTCAATGGGGCGGGGGGTACATGACCTGCTGGGGATTATCGCAGAAAGGTTGACCGTCAGACGGTTTCGACCATGCGACCTTTCGGTTCCGAGTTCAGTGCTCCTACCATGCGGCGTTCTTCTTTCCCTACAAATGGACATTGACTATCGTATATAGGCTTCATATATGCGTTGTGTGTAGCCATACGTTGCCATTCACCAGTTGTCTGGATCGCCATAAGCCCATTACAAAGCTAGCTGTTACAAAATCGCATACTTATGCTGTTCACATTACGAAGGGATTCGCCCGAGTTATTATGATTGGAAACGCGAAAACGAAAAACCAGCGAGTCTCTGCAGGCATTAATTTCGACCTTCCTCCATACACGTCACGAACTGTAAACGCATTCGCATATACACACGTATATGTGGCACTCCCCACTAAAATATCGGGCTTGGGTTTGTGTAGGCCTTTGCCCTCAGGTGGAGTTGTTTTCTTTACCACCCACCTGTCTTCAGTCACAATGACAAAATGACGCACATGTGAGTGCTAAACATGCTATCCAGTGAGCATGCAAAACACAGCGGGAAGAAGCCATTTCATTACCATACGCTGGGTAACACCCCCCCCCCCATTGGTACACGCGGTTTATGGCGCTTATTTCTCGTAAATCGTAACAGGCTGAATCAGGCGCAGAACGGGCGCGCTGCATTCAGAACGGTCTGTTTTGTGCTTTAAATTCATTATGCAGGGATAAAAAAAAACGAAAAATTGTACGGTTCATTTGTTCTGGAATAATACAAGAACTGTATATAACTGTATAAGTCTTGATAGTAGGGGAAAATTATTGGAACGTGCGTTATTGGACGTGATAGACTTCCCTTTGCGTTAACGAAGTATATACATTTTATTTTTTCTTAATTCAGTGATTTTGGAAAGCATCGACGATGAATAATGATCTCTCGGAGAAGAGGTAAGTACACAGATAAAACGGAAATCGGCGTGGCTTTATTCCATGGCATGCCACTAAATTGCGAAGAGATTGTGCTGTGAATCGATAACGGATATTTTTATTTAGTCGTATTTTTATGAACCATGTGAATTATCCCGCGTCTTATGTCGCTTGATATAGAATAAGCAACAAATTTATGTGCGCGCACACAACCACACGCACGCGCGCACGTATAACCCCTAACACTGTATTAATGACTTCATTGACATTCATCAGTTATTAATAATCGACTTTTCAATTCACTGTATGAAATCTGTTTGGCTAAAACCCCATAAATATCAGCTGGGTGTAACAAGTTTTAACAAGCTTTCCAGGCAAAATCGGAGTTCGTCAGGGTGAAGACTGCTCACCGATTTTCTTCCAAATCCAAAATTATTTGCTTCTCTAGGAGTAACGTTACCAACATACCAGGCGTATTTCTCAATGGCGAAAAATCAGATTAAGTGGCAGATTTTGTATATCTGAGAACTCTGTTTTCTTGCAATGGGATTGTAAGGAAATCAGTTAATCGCAATGAAAGTCAGGCTCGGCGTGCACAATTCTCGGCGAGACAAAAGACTCGCCGTCTCAATCTCCCTATTGACATACAGATAGATCTGTTACATAATACGGTTAAACCCATTTTTTTATATGCTGCCCAGATGTGGGCGCCAGGCAAGTTGCACTTAATAAATAAATTCCATCTTTATTCGTGTAAAAGCACCCCATCTCTAATGGTTTACGGTGAGCTAGGTGAACAGCCTCTCAGTATTGAAGCAACAAGGTCAGTCCTAGTATTTTGGTCACAACTTATTGACAGGCCGAGGGTCCATCAATAAAGAATTTGATTTGGTTTGATTTGATTTAACTCCACAAACTGTGTGAAGCTTACGTAATGTTGAAATAAACGTAACGTGCTTTGACGTAAAAGCTGAATCTCTTACGTAAGATGGTTAAATTCTTGTGCTATTTTTAGCGAAGAGCGCATGCTGCCGGCGAGGAAACGTTTAGATGACGTCATCGGCGATGTTGCTGGATTTGGGCGCTACCAACTCGTCACCTGCCTCGTGTATTGCGTCCCAAAAATGCTCACTGCTTGCTTTATTCTCGTCATGTTTTTTACGTATGCTACCCCTGGTCATAGGTATTGACAATTATAAATCTACACGATTGTATATACTCGTATTTTACTACTGTATTGCCGAAAGGTGCGAGTTTAACGTGTTCGTCGACTTGCTAGTTCATGGGAGCTTTATTTTACAATCGAATTTTATACATTTACCTACTAATGGCTCTACTTTTGTAATATATTTTTAAAATTATAATTTTATTAGAGAGAAATTCTGATGTTATAATACCGTTGTAACAGGTCATGATTTGCATTATATCACAAAACAACCTCAAACATGGCAAATCGCACAAAAACGACTTTTTAACTCGCGTCGAGCCCCACACCTTGTCCATTTTTTTTCCAGTAAATTCATAAATTCTTGAATTTCCCACTGTTATGTTTGTAAAGAGAAATGATATACCAATGTATTACACGATACACTTGATTGCATTTATAACATTTAGTTACATCTTTCTTGTATCATATAATACCTCTATTTTTACTTCACAAACTTTTAAATTTTTTCTGCTTCTAGAACACACGTATGAATATATATTGCCTGATTGCTCGTAATGGCATAACAAGTATATTGCATTAGTCCAGATTTCAACCTACAATATCGTTAAATTTGCGAAATTTGTAGACCTTGCTGAATGTAAACTTACGATTTAGTATGGGAACTGCATATCTCTTTATTTCTGTTCCTTTTGGAGTGCACGTATTTTATGGATGCCTCTCCAAAACTGCCTACTATTACGTTATAGCTTATATAGCTTATAATACACATTGCTTTCTCCTTCGCCGTCAATGTTTTTATACCCATTATTTTTTTCAATATGTTCGTCTCAGTTCCAAAGAACGATTTTTAGATACTATCGTGTAGCTCCAGACGATATAGGATTCTTTTTAGATGCATGTCCCGATCGTTGGCAAACGGCACGTGGGCTGCCCTCAACGCGACTAGCCCAGGGATGTCTAACAAATGCAATGTTCGCGTTCAGCCTCCGTCACTCAACGTTAGCGCTTCATATATTACGGAGCACCTGAAGGAAAATGACACCATGGACGAGGATGGGAACTATAAGAAATGTGACCGATGGCTGTACGACACGACATACTTTGAGAGCACGATCGTATCCACTGTAAGCCTGATGCTCAATAAATATTAGATTATCGTCATGTTTTGTTCATATGAAAAAAAGCCACAGATGCGTCCTCACTGTACAGCTAACGAGGTCGAAGGCAAGTCTCATGCGGTCCTCGTGTGTTCTGCCAACTCGGATTTACGTCATCCATATATTAAACCGTATTACAGAATTAGACTTAACATGATAAAATTGACTCAGCTTTTACAACGCGGAGCACCGAGGACCTCAGGAAGCTCGCTAGCTTCATTTATCGGATAAGTAGTAATCGATAAATCATTAGGCTATGTGCCGCTAGAGGCGCTTCATTGTTAAAGGGATTTGTCCACCATTAGGCGAAGAGAACAGGCTCACAACTCGGTCTTCATAATTATTTTTATATTTTTTACTTTAGATAAGTAGTAGTAGTAGCGCTAGTACCCTGGACTGTTATTGATTGTATGATGTTTTTTTGGCACCAGTTGCCTATCAATAAACTCTTCTTCTTCCTCATATATATATATATATATATATATATTGTGCGTGTCTATGTGTCTGGGTATGTCGGTAATGTCAGTTGTTTAAGTTGCGACGTTTAAGTTGATTCTTAAGACTCACAGGTTGTGACTACATTTTAATGAAATAAATCACAGTAATTTGTAAAAATAATTCAGTGTTTTTATTGAGGTATGAATTTATCCACTTGAACTTATTGACGATTTTTTGTTCTTACACTTCACTGTCATATCACTTGTGTCTGCTTCTCTCATCGTTTTACACTTTGTAGCTTAATGATGGAGAGAGTGCGATGGCTATCAGCTCCAATGAAAGTGTAACTTTAGGGCTAGGAATGTCCGATCAGGCATTTTCTTTTCTCTTGGTTTCTTTCCCTACCTCATTTCTTTCTTTTTATCTCCCACTCTCGATATTTCATTTTCCCCCCAAATCTTTCTGTCTGTCTCGCCTCTTTCCCTTTCTTCGGCCTTCTCCCCCACAGTTTCTCTTTCTACGCCCTCGCTTTCTATTTCCAATAATATAGTTTTATAATAGTAATGCTAATATATTTCTAGTTTAATCTCGTCTGTGAGGACAAGCTTCAAGCGTCACACGCCAAAGTCTTATACTTTCTCGGAAATTTTCTAGGATCGATGGTTATTGGATTCATCTCCGACGCGTACGTATATTATTTGTTCAATTTGTAAGTTTTTTCTCGAATTATCAACAGCTAATCGTGTGGCAATAGTAACTGTGAGGAATTTTAATCGTAAGTGGGGGTTAGCCAATGTGGTTCTTTTAATAGATGCGGAGAAATGCACAGGAAAAACCTATACCTCTCATTGGACTCGAACCCACAACTTCCAGATAACCGATCTGGTGCTCTACCAACTCAGCTACAGGGGCAAGCTTTCTACTGCGCATTTAGGTATTCAACACCGTTTTTAGAACCACTGTAGTTTAAAGTCCGTATATCATAGCCAGCGATATACACAGATATATTTTAAAGGCATGATGATGGACTATAAATTGATTGGCTAATTTTTGCGGTGTTTTCTATATGAATGTAATCGTAAGTGGGGTTAGCCAACGTGGTTCTATAAATAGATGGAAAGAAATGCACAGAGAAAATCCCATACCTCTGATGGGACTCGAACCCACGACCTCCAGATAACCGGTCTGGTGCTCTGAGGAATTGATAGATAAAACAATAGTTTCTATTGCATTTCAGGCATAAATAAAATTATATCGGTTACAGTTTTTTAAAGACTAGCGAAATGCATACACGTGAAATGCTTCATCGGGTGAATTCGTGTTTCGCGTGTGTGCGAGTGTGATATTAAATGTCGCATTGAGGTTTTCTTGTCCAATCACGGTGTTTGATGTGTGTGTGGGTAGTTTTTTGTAACTTACAATTAGTTTTTCGAGGTTCTGTTTTTGTTTTCTTTGTACGTGATGAATGGTTTGCCATGAATAGCACTACGGAGAATGTTGTCAATAACAAGGATGACTTTCACGTCATTAATTACGTGGTTGGGGGTTGAGGCGACTATTACTTTTTATTAATGTCAAGCGTTCTACGCCAAAAATTTCACTGTTCACTTCAATAAATTTTATCACGTATATAAACACCAATCAACAACAAATTTGATACACACAATATAATGTCATAATTAAATTTACTTAAATTTAATTCCTTTCGAGTCGTTCCCTCACCATCGACATTAATTTTATACGTTGAATTACTACAGAAGCATGTAGCCTGCCACCTTTACAAAAATAACCATTGTCCCCACAGATACGGACGACTCACGGCAGTAAGATTATCAGTGCTTTGTATGATCACATCGAGTCTTGGTATAGCTTTTGCGAAAGAGCATTACACAATCATGGGTTTACTTGTTCTTCTTGGCTCTGGCACTATCGCCACCAGCACATCGATTTTTGTTTTCTGTGAGTATTACAAAGCCTAATAAAAGAGGATACTATGTACTAAGGTTTACCGCTACCGCCGTGATTGTAAGAGCTACATGTTAATAATAATAAAAATAATAATGATAATTCATTTGTTTTGAAGGCGCCCTAATAACTAGTATGTCTCTAAAGCGCTTATATACATTTGCTTTAATAACTAATTATTGTATTACACAGTAGAAAGTAAGCTAAATCATAGCCTAACATAATAGGTAAATGAAATGTAACATGAGTTCAATCATAGCCTAACACAACAGTTGTCTCTAAAGCGCCTATATACATTTCGTGAATAACTAATTATATTGGACAGCACAATAGATATCACATATAAGTTAAATCATAGCATATCACAACAGTAAAATGAAATGTCTGCCTAACTGCAAATTTGTACAAAAACACAGGTGTTCCTAAAATAGACCGGTTAGTAGGATACATTAATTTTTGACCCAGGTAACTTGACTCGTGGAACTGTAATACATTTCCCTAAAATATTAAATAATAATTTTGATATAAACCATCTTGACAAGGTTTTATGTGAATATTGATACCTGTTTGCAGACTTTTAAACTTTTATGCTTATTTATCATATTGATTTTCTCTTTGACCAAAAATCGGAAATCTGAAAAATCAACCGAATACATACGCAAAACATTTCACGAATATTGTAAGCAACTTGGTTCCGATACACGTTGCGATACACGTTCATTGTAAAGCGTACCCGAGAGCCTGAAATGGCTGGTACTTGCAGTCTAGAAATACTGTACTGTATGTCTATCTTGTCTTCTGTTGTGTATGTATGCACACTAATCACATTTATACGATCCGCTGATGACTTTGTTCAGTTGTCGAAACCCTCCCACCAGCCAAACGCATCAAGCCAGGTTTTATGTTTATGGCAGTCTTCACGATTGGTTTTCTAATGGCGATAGCAGTCGTGTATCTAGCGCGTCACTGGTGGGTCTCGTACCTGGTGATGAGTGGAGCTTTAATCATTACGCTCGTATGTTCCATGTGAGTGGTTGAAACTCTGTTCATTTTTAAACAAGTATCTCGCTGTGGACATCTTGTATGTAAAATAAGAACGCTGGATATGCGTAAATCCAGCTACGCTAAATCATATAGAAATTAGAATGTCATTGCGTCGAGTTTAAATGATTTATCTCCTGGCAAAATTGCAGCATATTTTTTAAGTCGGTTTCAGTAAAAATGTAGAGAGCAAATACAGTCAAACTTGTTTAAATGGCCAGGTGTATCATGTGAGCATCTGTCTTAACGGTCTTACCAATCGAAGTATTTATAATGTTTCTAGTACAGAATCAATTAATTACAACTTCACGCTACCCGATAATTTTGTAGCAATTATGGTATAGGGGGGGGGGACATCGTTTGTTCACTCGAGACAATATCGTTTGATATCATCGTACTAATTCCATTGAAGGTTCTTTCCCGAGTCGACTCGCTGGTTGGTTGCCAAGGGGAGGATCAGACAGGCGGAAGAGCAATTACGTAGAATGGCGCGATGTAACGGGTCGACAGGAGCTCCTACTTTTACACTGGAAAACGTCGTTCTCGACCAAAAGGAACGAAACGTTTGGCGGCCTCTTTTGAAGAGCAGAAAATTACGCCGTTCGGCAGCGGTTATTTGCATCAACTGGTAAATTGGGTATCTTACATAGAACACACACACATATATATCTGTGTGTGTGCGTGCGTGTGCGTGTGTGTGCGTATATATATATATATATATAACGCATATATATATGCGTTACAAACACAAAGCATTTAGGCAATATGTTTAATTTCAATTACAGAAAAGTTTCCAAACAACGACTATATTAGATTTGGTGATGTCTCTTTCATTCGCATAGGGTTTGAACTACATTTTCACTTAGTGTGGTATTTGTACGGGGCAGTGCGGTGGTTAGGGCGTTGAACTTCAATGCACAAAATGCCGGATTGATTCTCTAGTCACGATGGTAACAGGAGTAGCTAATGTGGTTCTTATATGAGCTGGAGAGAAATGCAGAGATAAAAACCTATACCTTTGATGGGACTCAAACCCACGAACTCCAGATAACCGCTCTGGTGCTATACCAACTGAGCTACAGGGGCATGTTACTCCATCTGCTAAAATACTTTCACTTTTAAAATAATTTTCGAATTCTCTGTATTTCTATAAGTTTCGCAATTACTGAAATCTCGTGTCATACTCCAGAAGACTTTTGCTAGCTCCAAAAATGTTTAACACTTATCGTCGGTGTTTTTCCTTAACTTACCATTTCAATAATTTACTTTTGACATAACCATTGGAGACATTTAATATTATTCACTGTATTTTACGCAACGACATAAGTGTATGTGTAATTTTTGATGTGGTAATAAATGTTAATTTGAAGGCAAATATATTGTCTATGTGGATATTGTTTAGGGGAAAACACCTGAAAATAAATCACATTTGCTTATCTAATGTCTGAAAGAACTTGCATTCCTTAGGGATACTGCAATACTTGTAGGTTTACTGTTGCCATGGTGTACTACGGTCTGACGATCAACTCCGTGAACATGCTCGGCAACCCATATGTCAATGCGGTCTTCCTTACCCTCGCCGATTTAGTATCCTGTATCTTCTGCTACCATCTTCTGGATCGTTTAGGGAGGACTAGACTCAACTGTATGTCGATGATAATTGGCGGAGTGTTTTTGTTTTCCTCGATGTTTCCCACATTCTTCGGCAGTGATGGTGCGTGAATACCACTGTCATTCTAGCCTATATATATATATATACATAC
>WURV02176534.1:0-13750 GCA_011762755.2 Epimenia babai
TTGAGTGTTAATTAAATATGTGTGTGTTTTTTTCTCTGACATTGCTTAGACCATATGAATCTTTCAAATAGTGTGTTTTTATTGAAGTGAAGTGTGTTAGGCGTCACTACTATTAGTGCACTTCAAATCAAATGATCGCACCTGATGAAGTATACTTGATATCCGAAAGCTTGTATCCTTATATAGTTAGTCAACAAGTCATACTTTTGTATTTTCGTATTCAAATCAAATATATTCCATTCCATTCCATGTTTCGAGATAAAACAAATATTTACTTTAGGATTACATTTAAATGATGTGTAATTCTTATATGTGTTTTTATGTGTTTTTTGTGTTTCGATTGACAGTAACATTTATCAATGAACTTTCTCTTAACATACTCTAATACTCTGTGATTTAGGTTCTTAAATTTAATCATTATACATTCTGCATGCCACAAAACAACTAAAAATCACTTTCCACAGTCATTCGCCGGTAATACATATAATAACAAATCTGTGAATTACATCAAAATTTCAACGCGCTTTTTAAACATGTTTTTAGAATGTACAATTTGATTTAGTCTGGATTTGCATTTTACATATGCAACGATGCATATACCAAATTTTAATGATAATTTTAATATGTAGTGAATCACCATGAGGCACTACTCAATAATACAATTTTATTCAAATTATGTTTTATAAAAAGTCTATAGATTTACAAAAAAAAGAAATGTTTATTTAATATATTCTACATCATGTCTAAAAGTTTATCTATTTCAAAAGTGTATCAAGCATGAAAAACTCTCGCATGTTAAGATCGACGCCGCTTCGAGGTTTCTTACTCTTTCAATTATATTTTTTGTCGGCTTTCTTCTGCTGAAATACGTTACTTGACATTTAACGTGTCACTTAAAATAATAAAAAGCTGGAAGAGACCCCCGCGGAGACAGCTCATTTCTCAAGTATTTTAAAAATAACTTTTAGATCCAGGCAATGATGCGTATCGTCGAGCCCGACTAGCGGGTTAGATCTCAGTGCACTGCTATTAATTTCTTATTCGACCTTTTTCACGTAGAAGTAAACAATTCATCCTTATTAAACTATCAGCTACGTTTGCTATTAATTTCTTTTTTTCGACTCTATTTAAGGTAGAAGTAAACAATACTTATTAAATTATCAGTGTATCCATTAGTGAGTAATAATAGAGGCGTATAATGTATTTTCAGTCTCCTTACCTGAGTGCTAGTACATTTCGATAGCATACACCTCGTGTTGCATACGTGTAAACATATGCCACAGTGCCTATATATTCAGAATATATAATATATAGGGACGTGCTTTCGATCGTTTATTGACAAGCAGGCAGTGTATAAAATTACAGCGTTGTCAAGCCGTTGCCAGGCACGCCAAACGATAGAGGTCGCATACATTGATTTGACCTGAATAATGCTTTTGCTTTTACGCGACGAACCAATGAGATGCCGGCGTTAAGCGATTAAATACGGTCAGAACACGTTGATACGAATACCGAACCAAGAGATTAAATAAAAGAACGAGGCTTACAAATCAATTTGTCAAGTACATTGTTAATAAAAATACTTTGTGTACGAAACACCTTTGCCCGATCAGGTTTTAGCTATATGGAATAGCGGATTACTCGCATACGGAGTTTCCCTATGCCTATTAGAAACAATGGGAACAAAAAATGGACATCTCATATCGCTTGCCAATAATAGGGAGTATTTTGAACTGAATTGTTATAATTATCCTAAATACGCTGTATTATATAGAACGCCGTTGTGTGTTTTTATACCCCGTTAGCAATAAATCTCTAAGAAACGACTCGAACTCGTGAAAAGGACTAATATATGCTGGTGTGTCTCCATTTCCGCGTTAATACAGGCTGTGTCTCGTTCTCTCCGATACATATATCGTTCTTCCCTATAGGTTTATAGTACATAATAAATAAATCATGTTTAAAATAGGGCACATAACGTAGTAACATCTGTTGAACCAATATGATATACGATATTTATTTTATTTATTACAATATAAGAATGCCTTAATGCAGATATACTTTACAGCTCTTAACTACCAGGATGTTTTTTACGTGTGTGGGTAATGGGCGATCACACAATAAATATTGTAGGGCATATTTATCGTCAAAGGGTACTGCACGGTCTCGATTTGTGCACATTTTATCGCTGTTCATGTTGGAAGCTGTCGAGACTATGGAACAAATTGTTTGGGCTTGGATACACTTCCGGGGGACTAGTACACCTAACATTTAGTGTGGCACAGGGCGTATTACCAGTCCTGCCTGAAGGATTCCACCACTCTATCAGCACCAATAAATCGCACATTGACTGCCACAATGGTACAGGATATACAAAGTGAAGCAATAGGAGAACAAGGAAGCGGGTAAACAACTGTTAACATGACTTTCGTTTTCGCTTTCGGTTTCGGTTTCAGAGCACGAGAGCAGATACACTCATTCAACTAATTCCACATGACAGGCAACCTGGACTGGATCGGTGTAGTT
Source organism: Epimenia babai (assembly GCA_011762755.2). Taxonomy (NCBI): domain Eukaryota; kingdom Metazoa; phylum Mollusca; class Solenogastres; order Cavibelonia; family Epimeniidae; genus Epimenia; species Epimenia babai. Next base: position 2,527 of record WURV02176534.1, read on the forward strand.
AACCCGTCACCTGTACCCGAGCACAGTACTGACTCCTGCTTCATACATTGTCTTGTATACTTTAATTGTTCCTAATGTTGACTTGTTTTTTCTCGTCGTGTGGTAGGTCACGATTTTTGTTCAATATTTTCTCTCTTTACACAACGAAACAGCGACCCTGTTTTTCAATCGCGAGGTGGTGGCGTCCATTGCGTGGTTGGTCAGCGGTGTGAGCAGTGGTATCCTACCGCTGTATCTATGAGTCGCTGAATGATGTACGGAGGCATTCACCGTCGCAGCTATCTTACGTGATAACATTTCTGCTTCATGTTTGCCACAAGCACGCCCCTCGTTATCAGGGCATAGTTTTTACCTCCTCTTAAGTGTCCTGTGCATGCGCGTTGACGGTCATTCTTTCCATAGTTCTGGATCCTAGCAGCCGTGATAAGGTGGTTTCTTTTGGTTGTATTTGTGTAGTCCCTAATATTACTCAGGTATGTTACTCTTTGTCACCTTTCAGCAAAACTAGATAGCAAGTTGACAAAATAACGGCTAGATCCGAAAGTGTCACCATGATTTCAGACTATTAGGACGTCAAAAAAGTTTTTGTCAGTATAGCGAGAATATTGCGCTGAGCTGATCTCCCGCTGTCCATAGTCACGTGACAGTTGTTGAGGCGATGTTTCTATGTATAGGTGCACTCAAAATAGACTTATTCACTAACTGAGATAATAATTCACACAAGCTTTTGTATACAAGTTTATTTATCAGGTGTAAATAGGATGTTCAGACGAAAATAACTAAATATTACCAATATCACCGTAGTAATATGGAAAACTATATAATATGCCCTGCTGCGATTCCAAATATTGATATAGATAACTGTGATATATCGTAGAATAGCTTACCTTACGAATTGTCGGCACATAAAAGTACAGTAAGCAGTTCGCGTACCGCTTAGTCAACCTTTGTCGTTTTATCAATCCCACAATCTTTCAACAGGAACGAGAAGTTTAACTAATGTAATGTCGCTACATTGACTGTTACGTTGCCATTATGAAACATCGTGAAACGAACCCTGATTTTATAACAAAAAACTCAAACACTCGCAAATGCGTGTACAGCTTGTTTAATAACCCGACTCGTGGTGTTGAATTTAAACTTGCCACGAGAAGTTATCACTACAGTAAATTAACGTTGTATGTCCGTTCGTCGTCGTCGTGTGTGTGTTACGCCGTTACGCATGAGTTGATTATTGAACGAAATCGACTATTTAGTGACATCTAAATTTGAATCGTTGTTCTCCATCCCAAAGCCTATAAAATACGTGTCGATTCCCAGGTCGACAAACTATGTAAACAGACACAAAGCTGACAAACGATGTAAAATAGACACTATTCGTAACACGAGACACTACTCAAGACGTTGTTCGATGAACTAACTAAAGTTTTTACGTCTGGGTTTGTTCAAAAGAACAACATGAATGAACAACAAAGCGTGCTTGATAAAATGGCTGTGTTACACATTATAATAATATGCCGTAAAGCGTTTAAAAAATAAAGTGGCTTGGTAACTATCCAGGTACCAGGTACCTTCTGTTCTGTACTACTAGACTGTGCTATTCGTATGTGTACATATATGTAAAACTTGTATATATATATATATATATATATTGTATATCCTTAATAGAAATTACACAATACACCACAGGCTTTGTGAATACCTTAGACTACGCCGTAGAGCAACGGGATAGCCTACGGGTGATCTATTTTCAATATAATTAGATCAATATAAAACACTGTCACTTCATTCGCATGATAATAATATTATTAATCACGGTGCGTAATATTATTTTTGCGAACATAAACTTACATATAGATTTTCAACTTACGGTGAATTTTTCGGAAGATTTTCAAAATGATGAAAGAAATTATTGCATTTTCATATATCCTCACTCAGACGTTATCTAAATTATCTTAAAATTTGAAAAAAAAATCCCAAATATTACATTTGAATTAAATACACGTGACTCGAGTAAGGTCCGAGCTGTTTTTATACAGCATTTTGGTCCTCTTTGAATCTCACCGGGGAGAGGAGGGTTACACGGTAACGATACGAAAATTATCAACCATTTTCCTATATATACATACCAGTGTTTTGCGCAAAATACTTGCTTCAGAACACGCGAATCAGATGCATTGTGGGATCGTCTTTCCTGTTACGAAGTCAATTCCAACGTGCGTGGACTTCCATGGGTCAGGTGAATCGTTTCAGTATAAACAGTCAATATAAAATAATCAGTTTACAATATAACAGTGTTTTTTTCTTAAGGTAGACACTAACAGCCAATATTTCCTTTCTAGTCATTTCGGAAACCCCGAACAAAACCGTGTTGTAGTGAGCAAATAAAATGATACTAGGACAAGACTACTACCACGAAACATAATTTTACCCAAACTCATTCGTCTGTCACGCATCCGTCTCATGCATAAACATACTGATAGACGAGGTTTAGGGTCGTGCTTACCCGAAAATTAATTTTTGATGGTGACCATCACTAGGGCGTAATCGACTCGATGATACGGTTGCGTGGCCCTACTGTCTAAATCCATTACTAATACATCAACATTGCAACAGCTTGTAACCTATGCACGCGGCTGACATCGACGAAATGTCATTTACATAAATCGTTCTGCATGGATCACTTTGAATAGATGTCGATATTTTTAGTCACTAGCAAAAGTCATCCTTCCACTGGGATACGATAGATACTGCACCGATCTTGTTCTTCTCATCGACATTAAATACAGCAAACGTCCGGCTCGTCAATCACAGGTATGCGGACGGGCAAATAGATTTTTCACAGATTAAAAGTACGGTTGGACCGATACTTGACGTTTTAAATATATCGGTCGGTCTTATATAAAATCTACTGGTGAGTCTATTCTAATATTAGTCGTTAATATATATATTATGTCACAACATTTTGTTCATTGAAGGAAGGAAATCTACATTTTGTTATGCAGAAATTTACAAAATATTAATATTTCACTTGATATGAGAAATTTTATTAGCTTTGGTTTGAGTTACAAGTAGAGGTTAGATCGTTAGACTTGAATCCGGAATACCCTGGTTCGCTTTGCGCTCTAGCACATACTATCTATCTTTTTGGGCAAAACGCTTTAAACCCAGTCTGCCCATGGAAGCCTGGGTAGTGTTTGCGGTGTGATTCTGTAAAAGTTTCTTGTTTCTGACATGGCTGTGCTTGAGAACCTCTTCGGAAGGACTCTATGGCGCTTACCTCTTCGCTATCTCGTCATCTCATTGTAAACAATCAATTGTCACAGACTTAGCGCAGTGCCATATATATGTGGGCTGTCTATAGGCGTTTGATACCATTGGCGGGAATTGGGGAAGGCCCATAGTCTGCCTTACTGACCAGACTCGGTGTAGCGGACACTACCGTCATATATACAACTAAGCATATTCACTCGCATTCTATTCACCGCAGAGAAGACTAGCATTGTGGAGGACCAACAACGACATACACAACGAGTTAATTTCATGCTAATTTTACATGCATAATACAATAAGTGTCCATTAATTTGGGTAAAGAGGATGTCGAGACATTAAACGTTTTAGAAGTATTATAGCCAACTATACCAAGAGGTGGGGCGGAGCGATCCTAATTTTGCAGACCTATATGACGTCCTGTGACTACATCTAAGCTATCACAGTTAACATCATGTGAATGATTCACTTATTAATTTACATAGTAAATTACACATGTGAATGATATAGTCGAACGCGTATAGAGATTAGAGAGAGTAGCATGAGTCCACACCATGCGGCCATGTGGAATAAGTGACTTGTCGAAGATTTATACGGAAAAGTCGACCGCTAAGAGGGTTGAACACCTTTCGGATCGGATAAGGGCTTTCACCATTTAACTATCTGCTCTCTAGATACGAGACACGCCATCAAAGATGCAACAAGCGGAGTACACCTGTACACTGAGCGAGGTCGGCGAGAAACGAGCCCGTGAGGAACTCGGCGAGATTCCCACCGATCGGCTGGCGGCTGTGGCTGCCCTCAGAGAGTGGGTTCTGGCGCAGAATTCGTGGCTCCAGTCTCCCACAGGTGGGCGGCTTCTAGACTGGGCTTCGCATCCAACGAGATAGTGTCCTTATTTAGACAATTCGTCTCCCAATAATAGGGATATACTTATGACTCGCTCGTACAATCAATATTGTATAAAGTTTACCTGCAAAATATATCTAGTGAATTATTTCAAATACTTTTGTCTAGGAAAGTTAAAAATTGTTATCAATGCAATATTTTCAATCATTATCACGATTTTTGGCAGATGAATAAGTCTGCCAATGTGAGATAAGATCTTCACAAATAATTACTATTATTAAACCAATAATTTCTTATAATTTATTCATGGAATACCGAGTTCGATTTTGAACCGTATTCCTTGTTTTTTCTAGTTAATCATAGCAACCATAAATTTTTAAAGTGTCTTTGATAGCCATGTGTTAAAAGGGCACTATAAATCAATAAAATTTCATTTTATTTAATTTAATTTCATGCTATATTCTTAGTGTAAAAGTGGTCAACTTAAACCTGGAATATTATTATTATTATTATTGTTATTTAATATGCGAGACTATTTTTGTGCTCTAGGTTTATGTTTTAGGTATATCACTGGAGACTGACATCAAGAAATCCTAACATGTGAGTGATTGATTTAACCCTCTCTGAGCCTCAATTGTGAAGTCATTTTTTTGTATTAAAAACGTGATATTTGATGAAACTCCATATTCCAGCCAGTGAAATTAACAGTGGGCGTACCTTTGGTCCTGTGGCCAGTACGTTGTGGTTTATTCGTGATGGGGACTTCAGTCGTGACATCTTCTTTATCAACTGGCTATAAATAGTTTTAGTATTCACCATACATTCCAATTTAAATATTCAAATACTATACACAATGTTAAAGAACTAGAGTGGTGAGATTTCAGTGAGAAGGTGCATATTGATGCTACTGCGATGGTGTTTTGTTTATTAAATGCTATAGTGCCAGCTGCAAAGGAAAATCGTAAAAACTAATATAAGACCATCTGATGTTGAAAGGTGTGATACAGGTAGTATTTACCGACATTATGAACATGTAGCATCGTGGCATTTAGCGAATAGTATTTGGATAATCAGAAGGTAAACAACAAATTCTCACTAGCATAATATTTGTTCAATTTAATTCAATGACATTGATTAGAACGAGATTGGTCATATGACGATATGGGTAACTAGGGAGTCATGCAGTTTACAATCTACGACACTAAATTAATATAAATGTCGATAACGACACAATACAGTACTTTTCCTGCAACTTGTTTCTCATCGTCGGCCATATTTAAACAAATGGGCAATAACTTTGAAAAAACCCACACCCAACGAAAATATAAAAATTCTCACCGCCAACACAACATTGACGATTTTGCAATATAAAAGGTCTAAAATCAAATGTATTTTTTAATTGTAATAATTACTTCACGTAAAGACTAATATAACTATTTCGGAATTTTTATAACATATGTATGTCCCTCCTCGCGATAGGAATTGCATTTTCGAGGGTATAATTAAGTGGGCGTGGTCGGAGAGGTAGTAACGCATTGTTGTTTGAAAATAACAAAAGAATTTTAAGTTTGTGATTATTGACGCCACATGATCGTAATTTTTGACAAGCATGGCTGAGTGAGTGTCGTTGCCTGTTTAAAATTATCCTCGTTGTTGTGGCTCTTTATATATAAAATAGATGTATAAAATAATCACGAAATCGTGTAAAATTCATTAGCTGGTGCGCTGTCATCCACCATAACGTCTCGTACTTGCAAATACTTATGAACGCTTTGTCGTACTCATCATCATAAAAATTAAATGCTTAGCCAGACAGGAGTTTTAAAACTTTACAGAATTTACTTCTTTACGGAAATTCTAAGAATATATTTTATTCATATTATTATATTACAAAAATTGAGTTAATTTTTGATATAATAGTTAGTGTTAGAATTATTTATGGCTACTCAAATGGTTGATATTTGTTGGTAATTAATAGTATCCCTCTTATAGTATTTGGCAAATGGTAGACAGTAAGTAAACAGTAAGTAAAATTATTATAGCAAAACTATTTATGTGCATGGCATACACCCAGTATTTACATTGTGTGTCATTGCCTCAGTTGTATTGCTGGACTGGGTGTGGTAATGCTATATTTACAGCGTGCAAGATAGAAGAATTAAGGATGCCCAAATGAAAGCCACGATCCGACAGAAACTTGTGGAGACGGGGGAGAATGAACGGTGAGTGAGGAGTGAGGAATGAGGGAGTGGTCACTCTATCTACTATATATATACTCATGTAATATGCCTTATATATAATCGTGTAACATACCATATATATAATCATGTAATATACTCTAATATACTCATGTAATATGCTATGTATAATCATGTAATATACTCTAATATAATCATGTGATATGCTATGTATAATCGTGTAATATACCGTATATATAATTATGTAATATACTCTATATATAACCATGTAATATGCTATATATTATCATGTAATATACGTATATATAATCAAGTAATATACTGAATATAATAGTATTATATACTGCCCAGATAATTTAGCATGTACATATTTTCGACGACGGAATATTTTTAACGTCATTGTGACTTTCTGTATATAGACGTTACACCTTGGACTCGATACAATCAATCTTTAATAATGTCACGGTCGATCCTATATAAATCACGTTATTGCGTTATTGTGCAGATGTCTGCATGCCATACTGAGGGTGGGTACTCCTCAGGGGATTCCCCCGCAGTAAAGCACGTTAATAAATTCACAATAAAAATCGTAAAAATGTAATAATAATATGAAAGATAGTCGTATCACGATCTTAAATTATAGACTAAAATGGGAAGTATCAGGACGAGGATGTGTATACATGTTAGTCAAGTGTGATACATGTTAGTCAAGTGTGATACATGTTAGTCAAGTGTGATACATGTTAGTCAAGTGTGATACATGTTCGTCAAGTGTGATAAATGTTAGTCAAGTGTGATACATGTTAGTCAAGTGTGATACATGTTAGTCAAGTGTGATACATATTAGTCAAGTGTGATACATGTTAGTCAAGTGTGATACATATTAGTCAAGTGTGATACATGTGCTACATTAAGTAGATATGTATGGAATTTATGTGTTACATTATATAGATATACCATATTGAGTATATGTGTTGCATTAAATGGATATGCTACATTGAGTATATTGTTACATAAGGTAGATTTGCTATATTGAATATATGTGTAACATTAAATAGATATGCTAGATTGAGTATATTTTTGCATTAAGTAGATATGCTACATTGAGTATATGTGTTACATTGAGTAGATATATTTCGCATTAGTGGATTTATATGCTACATCGAGTGAATATGCTGCATTAAGTAATTATGATAAATTGTACAAATATGCTACATAGTCCCTAAAACAATCACTAATGATACAGTAGCATAAATTACTAAACATTCTGAAGATGCATTTTCCGGGACCATGTATTGCTTGGAATTTTTTTGATTATCTCCCTCTATTGTAGCCCAAAATGAGGGTTATAAAGTGTGATAAATAAACGTTAGTTTTCTCACTTTTCATACGAAGTACATGACATGATCCTGACTATGTCAGGTATGTCCCTGGGGGCGAATACGTTAGATTTACCGTAGCGTGACGACACTGTGGTTTCAGCCACTGATGTTAGTCCTACGTTTCTTGCCTTAGGTCTATAAATACATCGGCTATTATTACATTAGTTTGATCTCAGAGGTTTTAAACATGTCAAGTATGGGTGTATTTGACAGCTAGGTTATTAAGTACACGTGAATCGAATTGGGGGCAGCTGGCGTAGTCGTTAGAGCATTTGACTTTGAATCCAAGGGTGCCTGGTTCGAATCCCGCTCTAACCAGTAAACTGACTGTGGCATTTTTCGTTCTGAAAATGCCTTAAACCCCATTGCCCATGGGGGTCTGGGTAGCCCTTGCAGTGTGGTTCTGTTAGGACTTTTTCCCTCTGACGTTTGCTGTGCTTCACATGCTGTATATATGATCTCTATGTCGCTTACCTCTCCGCTATGTCATCATCTCATTGTAAATAACCATTGACCTTCCATAGATGAGCGGAGTGGGCGACATATGTAGCTCATATGTAGACATTTGGAACCAGTGGCGTGAATGGAAAAAGGTCAATTGTCTGCTCAGACTCAGTGGGTTTTTCACATTAGGTGTTTTTCCCCACCCTTTATGAGTGAGGCTAACCAAATTGTCTTCTTAACCACATAGGCTAGCTTTGTAAAGGGTCATGAATGAAATTGGCCTACACAAGGATAACTTCGGTAGTCAGCCTATAAATGAATAAAATGGCAGATATAAGAGCAGTTACAAAACCTTCAACACTGGCGTATGACCCGTCAATGTTTATGGCATACCGAGTTCGATTTTTAACTGTATTCCATGTGTTTCTAGTTAATCATAGTAACAGTAAATTTGTAAAGTGTCTTTGATAGCCATGTGTTAAAAGGGCACTATAAATCAGTAAAATTTCATTTCATGAAGAAGAGGATATCGAACATCTGCCCATTCTAAAAATGGGTTAACTCCAGCAATCGGGCATAAATGATTTGCGGAGTATCAGCGAAGAAAAGTCGAGTGAGTGACCGGCTTAGTTGACCCCGTGACCTCTCAAGTTACTAGTCCGACCACACAACTAACTCCTTCCTCTACATTCTGAACTAGATGCACTATTTTTCCATTTGAATTCTAGAAGTGTTTTTTACTGTTGCGGTATGATTTTGGTCGAGTATCTCACCTGCGTGCTACCTCTGCTCATTAGTTGCACTTGACGAAGCACGTGTTAATCTTTATATACGTAAGTTAGACAAAAAGGTGTTACATGCGTATGTCTCATATTTACGACTAACTATTAAGAGGTAACACGGCAACCCACACTTCTAGGTTAGACTGGACATGAAACAAACTTTACATATAAGTACAACGCTGAATACTTGGGAAGAAATAGCTCAGTTTGTGGAGTGCCAGCCTATGAACCAGAGGGTGGAGAGTTCGAATCCCGGGCAATAGCAATTGTGTTTTTCTATTGTATTCCTGGTCAAGGTACTTTATCCCAGTTGCTTTGATCGATTTAATTATAATTAAATACCTGAGAAATTTCTTTATGGCAATGCATATTAATATACACTGGCAAAGGAAATTTGTGGGGGCATGTTGGCACCTGTTCCACATCTGCCTAATGCAATGACATGCTGTAACCCATCATTTGACAGGCAGCGCAAGCGGTTTATAGATGCGGTGTATAAATGTCACACCTCACTTATACTTTTAGCTGTAATATAATAATTAATCTACTTCACAGGTCAATTACTTGAAATTACGTCCATGTACAGTATACGTAATAATGAAACGATATGTTAGGAAATCCTATGGGAAACATAGCGAAGCAAGAGAACCGTTGTTATATAGACAAAAGCCAATTAGAATGAAAATGAGTACAATAAAAAGAACAATATGTAAGAAAATGGACATAGCGCGTAAGATGAGAGGGGGCACAAAACTGTGCCCTGACTTATACCACTGTATGCCAGTGAAAGTGACTGGGTATTCAAGAACCACTTGATGATATCGAGATGATGAAAAATGAAAATCTGGATGATTGCGACGATGAGAGGTTTTCTTACTCGATCTCGCGTTTATCGAGAAGACCATACCGAGAACGCAGTTGCTGAATTCGATGAGATTGTCCGTGATGTTCGCGTCGTGAACGATGTTCGTGATGCTCGGCGAGTCGCCGTGGTTGAACCGTGCGCCTGCGGGACACGTCGTGTTTAACGGTGCTCCACGTACACGGTAAGTGGACAATAGGACAGGAGCAAGAATTTCACACTTGACTATTGAATAATATTTGTCGTGGAATAATATATTGTACGTGCGACTGGCATTTGATTACAAAATAGCTCCAAAAATCGCCTTTTCCCTTTAAATGATAAATTATGGCAGCGAGGGAGCCATGCCACAGCATGGGAAGGATGTAGACCACGATGAGTCATGAGAGATTAGATACCCGCATTCGAACAAAGACGTGATGTATTCGAACAAAGATGCAATGTTTTCGATCGAAAACATCCTGCATTTGTACAGACAAGAGCGAAGATTTGTTGAGGTCCAATGATGACCAAGACAACCTTAGAGTGCTAAGGCTCCACTACTATAACCTCATCTGAGAGCCTTAATTGGCTGAAACTATTGATAAGGACACGAATAATGTAGCCTACATTATTTTAAGTGTAAACGCGCTTAAAGGCTGTCAAATATTCGCTCCCCGCGCTAAATAGATATGCCTCTTCTCACCATTGTCATTTTGCTGGAGATAGGCAACAAGTACGCGATAGGCGACGCAGAGAAGTAAGAGTGGGACGAGAGTGTCCGATATCTGCGTCAAGGTCGGTACTCCGCAGTCAACAGCCAAGGTCGTCAGAGACAGGGCCATCGGCTGCTCTTGTGTCGTGTAATCTACATAGACAACGATGCATCGGTCAAGTCACTCATAGGTCAGAGGTGGTCATTGTCCACACTTTAATACATAAGGGAGGATAGTTGTCATAGTGACTGGGCAAGTTTCCAGTGCTACATTATTAATGCCTGTAAATGTCGGTCGATCTTGGAATATTCCATCCATTGCAACGTTTTCTACATATTTAATTATTAAAATACAGCTTATTTCGTACTTCTAGCAAGAACCGTCTAGCAATGTCTGTCATAATTTTTTTTTACATAATTTCTTTCAACAGAAAAATATGTACATAAAGGAGCAGATAGTCCAGTGGGGGGAGCACTGGATGCAAGTTTCAAACCGCCCACCACTCGACTTTTTTGAGATGATCCACAGCAAGTCAATTATCCCCGATTGCTGGAGTGAACCCATCTCTAAAATGGATAGATCAATGATATTATCATTCACTGGTGATATACACGTGTCGAAGATATTGCATCTGCGCTGAATAGTTGTTATAGACATTGAAATGAAATGAATGAAATAAAATTTATTTGTTTAAAGTGTACTTATTAGCAGAGCTGTCAAACACACTTTACATGAAACAATA
>WURV02176545.1:0-13748 GCA_011762755.2 Epimenia babai
GTATGTCGAAATACGTTTATCTCGATTATTTAAAGCCAATCCGAGTGAATTCGAGATAAGTGGGTAGGCCTGTAATACATGATGAATACAAATGCTGGAGAGCTTGGGTCTTGTTGATGAGTGAAGAGTGCATGTTTCACATGTTGACCACTCAAGGCTATAGTAGACCAAGCCCATACACGAGTACCAACATTTAACAGGCTGCATGTGACTACTTTTAACAGTGTGTGTGTGTGTGTGTGTTTGTGTGAGAGCGCGCATGTGAATGTGTCACTGTTTTGAATATTTGTCTGTCAACCATACTACAAAAGTTCTATGATAATTTCTTTATGGTATGATTTTGCAGTTTGTTACTGGAACTTCAAGTATTCCTTATGAAGGATTTGCTTCACTGAGGGGCAGCAATGGACCTCGCAAGTTCTGTATAGAGAAATGGAGTCAACCTACGAGTTTGCCAAGGTTCATATTGCATTGTGATGATTAATTTCTCATCAATATATTCATTTAATGGCCCTATATCATTTATTAGCTCACCTGAGCCTATGCCCAGTGAGCTTTCCTGATAGGATTTTGTCCGTTGTTCATCTGTTCATCCATCCGATGTTAATATTTTCTTAAATAATCTTCTCAAGATCGCTTCTTGCAGAGGTCTGCTATTTGGCAGATATTGTCTTAAGGTTGGTCTCTTCTAGATTTGTTCATGGTATTGTCATCGCAGTTAGGGGAAGTAACTTCGGCCAATGCAGAGTATCGCAATGAGTATTGTCGAGTCTCTGGCCCTGTTGTCTTGTTGTAGTGTCATAATGGGTATTGTCGGGCCTCCTTGGCCTCTTGCCCTGTTTCAGTATTGTAATGGGTATTGTCGGGCCTCTTTAGCCTCTTGTCCTGTTTCAGTATTGTAATGGGTATTTTCGGGTCTCTTTGGCCTTCTGTTTAGTCTCGTACTGGGTATTGTCGGGTCTCTTTGGCCTCATGTCCTGTTTTAGTTTTGTATGGGTACTGTCTCTTGCCTTGTTTCAGTATTGTAATGGGTATTATTGGGTCTCCTTGGCCTCTTGGCCTCTTGTCCTGTTTCAGTATTGTAATGAGTATTGTCGGACCTCTTTGGCCTCTTGTCCTGTTTCAGTATTGTAATGGGTAATGTCGGGTCTCTTTGGCCTCTTGTCTTGTTTTAGTGTCGTATGGGGTATTGTCGGGTCTCCTTGGCCTCTTGGCCTCTTGTCCTGTTTCAGTATTGTAATGAGTATTGTCGGGTCTCTTTGGCCTCTTGTCTTGTTTTAGTGTCGTATGGGGTATTGTCGGGTGTCTTTGGCCTCTTGTCTTGTTTCAGTATTGTAATGGTTATTTTCACGTCTCTTTGGCCTCTTACCTTGTTTCAGTGTCGTAAAGAGTTATGTCAGATCTCTTTGGCCTCTTTTTATCTCTTTTTCATCTCTTTTTCATCTCTTTTCCTCTCTCTTTTCCTCTCTTTTTCTCTCTCTCTCTCTTTTCCTCTCTTTTTTCTCTTTTCCTCTCTTTTTTCTCTCTCTTTTCCTCTCTCTTTTTTCTCTCTCTTTTCCTCTCTTTTTTCTCTCTCTTATCTCTCTTTTTTTCTCTCTCTTATCTCTCTTTTTTTCTCTCTCTTATCTCTCTTTTTTTCTCTCTCTTATCTCTTTTTTCTCTCTCTTATCTCTCTTTTTTTCTTTCTATTATCTCTCTTTTTTCTCTCTCTTATCTCTTTTCTCTTTCTCTCTTTTTTCAGGTGGGCCTCTTGTTTATGTTATGTTATTTGTGTTTTTTATGTTGCTTATGTCATTCTTGTAATTTAGGGTATATGTGATATTTGTGTTATTTCAGATATTCATATCATTGATAAGTTTTTTTTGTTTTCACCAGGGCACACACATGTTTTAACCGTCTGGATCTCCCACCTTACACAAGCTATGAGATGCTGAATGAGAAGTTAATTATGGCCATCGAAGAAACTAGCACTTTTAGCATTGAGTAGACATGTGACTCTTTAGAATTATGCGGTTTTAATTAGCATTTAGCTAATAATGATCAACATTATTGTACATTAAGTTTTTAGACAGTGTATCAAATGCATGTACATATACTATTGTATACTTTTGGTTCACCTTGGCCAGTCCTTCTGTCTATGCTAATTGGACCTGTAATGTAAATATCGTATATTCTGTTGATCTTACAATTTTAATTAGAAAATGCTATTATTATAAAACTTTGTCACTTGGGATACCTCGTCCATGTCTTGATGCAAGTCGCATTTGTACTGTTTGTCATGGAAACAGTGTATCAGCTGATGATGCATTGTTATAATATATTTTTTATTACTTTCTCCTGTCCGGACTCTTATGAAAATTGGCAATTATTTAGAAATCATTATAGCAAATCATTCACTTGACTTACTGAATACTTTTCAACTCACCTGAGCATATCGGACTTCATCCGTCGTCTGTCCATCCATCCGTCCATCCATCCGATGTTAATATTTTCTTTAAAAAATCTCAACTCAACTCCTGGGGCCAAGGATTGGCAATATGACACGTATTTTCTTTGGGTTGGTCTTACTCAGATTTGTTGTCGATGGATTAAGGCTATCATCATCCCATGAGAGGTAATTTCTGCCAATGTTTTTACTTGATAAATCTTCTCTAGAATCTGTTAGCGCAGACCTGTTATCTAGTAAATCTTATCCGCAAGACCTGCTTATTATCATAAATATTGTGCATAATTCCTTCGCTGCATCTTGACATCAGGTATTCCATATTTCTACCAATTTTTGCTTTATTTGAGTAAATGGTGTTGATGGTGACAGTCGATTTGGTTTAATTATCATGAATAATATTTTTTTGCATTGTTATCACAACACAATACACAGTATAATTTGTCCATTAATAGGCTGTCTTTAAAAGTAGTATCCGGACACATAGGATAAAGTCACTCGTGCAGCAGCTTGGTATTCACACAGCAGGCATCATTCCAACGTAAAGCATTCATTCCACACTCAAGTAGACATTCTGCTGGGTGATCTATAAGAACATCAACTTGATAGTCTCGTTCACCTTTATGCAAGAGCCTCGTGAATGTAAAATATAGTAGGAGAATACTTGTTGCTCTATCATGAATCAATCAAATTGAAAGATTAATTCTTACAGTATGCGATTGTGGTAGAGGAATATAACTTCATTTGCCATTCTGCAGATTTTGTCCTTTGGTTGGTATATTTCAGATTTTTTCAGCATCTTGTCATGGGAACAAAGGGAAGTAATTTCTATCGACTTTTTATTTAAAAATTTTAATCTTCGTGTCTGCTTAGTGCAAAGGTCTGGAAGATATCGTCTGTGTAGGTCTCATTCAGATTTGTTTAGGGCATCTGTATTTAGGCAATTCGATGTGATATCAGCCAAGGTTTTTCGCACAAATCTGTTACCTGCGATTCAATAACCGTAGCCTTTCCAAGATGGAGGGTTATTTTCAGACATCTCGACTAATTTTACTATTATCGCTTGTGTCTTTCACATGCTTCGACATGTTATCTCCCTACAACAAAGTTCTAATAGGTGTGTACTGCTTACAGATCAGTTTATGCCAAACCCCAAACTGTTATATCACGCTCACTTCACTATTTTCTTGAGTCATAAGTTCATTGAGGCTATTTCCCATTCTGTTAATGGGAGCTCCCATTTTACCTGTTTTGCTACCAGCTTCTCGATCACGTAATATGTATTTTTAAATATCGTATTCATGGTGTATTTGTATTAACAGAGACTGCATGATTTTTTCTATCTCTTAAGTGTTTTGAGCATTTAATGTTGATTTTTTATTTAAACGTTAATTTGTTAAATTGTCTATGATAACATTGACATCGTCTATTATAACTACAATGTACTTCTATCTTGTGTGATTCTCTCACAATATATAGGGGATAGGATTTGTTATATTTACAGTACTTTATTTGTTAGAGAAATATTTACAATTTTACAAATTATCCTATCAATATACGTTTGTGCTGAGGAATGTAGCGAGGCGGTTTTCAATGTTTTTCGGGGTTGAACTGACTCATAATCAAATGTTGTGATACTCTTGTCGTGCGTATATTGCATATTTAGTCAATTCTCACAAAAATGTAAAATGGGACAATAAACACCACAAACGCTTTTTTGGTGAATACGACCCAAAATTGTTTTTAAAAAGTGAACATGTTGAAGTACAAATGACAAAAATCACCAATTTCTGTAGCGCTAAATTTTTAGCTCACCTGCTTTTAGTGTCATAATTGGTATTGTCGGGTCTCTTTGGCTTCTCGTTAATTTTTTATATGAGTGTTTATAGTGTCAGTTGTTCTCTAATTACCATAAATAAGTTATCTTTGAACTGTGTAGCACTATACAGTATCATTTGTCAATTTATATTCGTTGTTTTAAAAGTGAGTGTCGTTAGTATGTAATTTAATTGTATTTTCTGTATCTTATATGTACAGTAGTGTGGTGTTAACACAGCAGGCATTATTTAAATGTAAAGCAGTCATTCCACACTCTTGTAGACACCCCACTGTGTGATGTCTGCTAGCAGCAACTTAATACGCAGTCAAGTTTGTATCATGCAAGAGCCCCATAAATGTACAATACAGTAGTAGGTTACTTGTTGCTCTATTATGAAGCAGTAAAATTCAATGAATAATTCTCGCAGTCAGGAATCTTTATGCTAGAACTGGACACATTCAGTAAGTAACCTTACTTGATACTATTTAGGAATTGTATGTAAATTGTTATAATAACTGAAATTAGCCACAGCTACTGAAATTGTATAATTGACTGCTAATGATGAAGAGCAATGATGTTAACTAATCATGCAATCTCCACTAGAAAATGATTTCTGCTTGCTATTAGTGATAATGATTTTAATTTTACAACAATTAAAAGGTGTGATATAAACTGTGGTGAGATTTCCATCTAAACTTTCTATTGTGTGATCTGTGAGGACTTCATTGTAATACACTTATTCACTGTTCGTTTATATAATCTCATTTGGTATTGAGTCAATTTTTAGGTAACCTGAGTTTGTGTTCGGTGAGCTTTTCTGATCGGATTTTGTCCGTCGTCCATCCGTCCGATGTTAACATTTTCTTGAGAATCGCTTATCACAGGGGTCTGTTATTTGCAGATATTGTTCTAGGGATGGTCTCTTGTAGATATGTTCATGGTATCGTCATCGCAGCTTGGTGAAGTACCTTTTGCCGATGTTCATATTTTTTCTTAAATCTTCTCTGTGAACCTTAAAGAGGTTCACACAGATGTGTATTTCTTTTTTTTAGTGTCATAATGGGTATTGTACAGTTTCTTCGGCCTCTAGTCCTGTTTAAGTATTTTAATGGGTATTGTCGTGCCTCTTTGGCCTCTTGTCCAGTTTTAGTGTTGTACGAGGTATTGTCGGGTCTCTTGCCTTGTTTCAGTATTGTAATGGGTCCTGTTGGGTCTCTTCGGCCTCTTGTCTTGTTTTAAGGTCGTATGGGGTACTGTCAGGTCTCTTTGGCCTCTTGTCTTGTTTCAGTATCGTAAAGGGTTATGTTAGATCTCTTTGGCCTCTTTTTATCTCTTTTTCATCTCTTTTCTCTCTTTTTGTCTCTCTCTTTTCTTCTCTCTTTTTTCTCTCTTTTTCTCTCTTTTTTCTATCTTTTTCTCTCTTTTTTCTCTCTTTTTCTCTCTTTTTTTCTCTCATCTCTCTTCTTTCTTTTTTCACTCTTTTTTTCTCCCTTTTTCTCTTTTTTTCTCCCTTTTTCTCTTTTTTTCTCCCTTTTTCTCTTTTTTCCTCTCTTTTTTCTCTTTTTTTGCAGGTGATGCGTCTTGAGGCCTCATGGGTCTCTTGTTTCAGGTGAGCGTCTTCAGGCCTCTTTGGCCTCCTGTTAAATATTTCCCCCATTAATGTATTCATTCTGTATTTTTAAAGGAGTTACGCTAAATAGCATTAATGATATTCTTATTAGATATCATTTTGTAGACAAAAATAATAAATTAATCATTCTGTTCAGCATTCCATATGAAATTGTAATATGATATGAAGTTTTTGTGGTGCTAACCATGTTGATATTAGGATTAAATGTTTCTTTCAGCGACGATCAATGCTATATTGATTTTACTCATGGCACATTCATGACCCACTCTGTCATTCAGGCGACATACTGCTTATATAATTTATTAGAAGTAAACTTTTGATGCCTCTCGTTAAACTGTGAACTGGGTTAAAACATGCACGATAATTAAACATCATTGCTGAAATCAATATTAGGATACAAATAATTTGTATATCTGATATACAATTAGTACTATAAAACATTATGTTAATGACATCATTGGTTCGCTTGGAAGTTTCTTATTTTTTGAATAGCCCTGATAACTTTATCGGGTGTATGGGTTTCTTGCTAATTTCTTTGCTCTACCACGAGAGCGTCAAGAGCATCAATTTTAACAGCATTTTTTGTCACTAATACATATCAGACAACACGGCTACAACAGATGATAATGGACAAAAAGACTCAAGTCCCTCAAAAGGGTGTTAATACATTAGTGAAAATTTCTCTGGCATTATTTTGTGACTTACCACCTTGTAATGGATATGATTTACAACTACTTAACCCATCAGGTTAAAAGAGCCTCATAATAATAATAATAATAATAATAATAATAATAATAATAATAATAATAATAATAACGACGACGGCGGCGGCGGCGACGGCGACGATAGTAATAGTGACAATGATAATGATAATGACAATGACAATGACGATGATAATGACGATGACGATGACAATGACGGGGATAATAATTTAATAATTTATAATCATTATCATTTAATAATTAATAGACGGCGACGAAAATGACGAAACTGATGACGAAAAGGACGATAATGACGATACCGACGAAAAAAAGATGAAAAAAGGACACCAAAGGATGACAAATGGACAATGAAGGACAAAAACGGACAAGAAATAGCAATAAAGGACGATAAAGCATGTAAAAGAACGAAAAAGGACGATAATGGACGATAACGGATGAAAAAGGACGATAAGGGACGATAAGGGACAATAGAGGACGATAAAGAACAAGAAAAATGGTGGCGGCGATGACCTTGGCGAATTCGATAATTATGGCGAGGGTGAGGAGGACGACGATGAGGAGGGCGACGTTGACGACGAGAAGGACGACGACGAGGGGGAGGAGAACGACAACGAGGGGGGAGGACGATGATGACGACGAGGGGAAGGAGGACGACGACGATGACGACGAGGAGGGGAGGACGACGACGGCGATGACGACGAGGATGAAGATGACGATGAGGAGGAGGAAGAGGATGAGGATGACCACCACTAGAATGACGACGACGAGGAGGAGGATGACTACGACGAGGAGGAGGACGACTACGACGAGGAGGGGGACGACGACGAAAAGGAAGATGACGACGAGGAGGAGACGGACGACGACGAGGACGACCACAATGCGGAAAACGACTTGGACAGCGGCAGCGACGACGAGGGGGAAGCCGACGAGGACGAGGAGGAAGCCGGCGAAGACGACGAGGAGGATGACGACGATGAGGAGGGAGGACGACGATGAGGAGAAGCAGGACGCCGACAACGAGGCGGAGGACGACGGCCACGAGGACGAGGACCCCGACAACGAGGACGGCGAAGATGAGGGGGGAGGACGACGACGGCGAGGAGGACGACGACAATGTCGAGGAAGACGAGGAGGAAGACGAGGACGACCATAATGAGGACGGTGAGGACCGCGGCGGCCGCGAGGATTACGGCGGTGATGAGGACGGCGGCGGCGACGAGGACGACGGCGGCGACGAGGACGACGGCGGCGACGAGGACGACGGCGACGACGAGGACGACGGCGACGACGAGGACAACGACGAGGAGGACGACGACGACGTGGTCGAGGAAGACGACGAGGAGGAGGACGGGTATGGCGGCGGCGACGACGAGGAGGGCGGCGGCGACGACGAGGAGGACGAGGACGACGGCGGCGACGACGAGGAGGACGACGGCGGCGACGACGAGGAGGACGACGGCGGCGACGACGGCGACGGCGGCGACGGCGACGGCGGCGAGGACGAGGGCGACGGCGGCGAGGACGAGGGCGGCGGCGGCGAGGACGACGGCGGCGGCAGCGGTAACGACGAGGACGGCGGCGACTAACGTTGTCGTCATTGTCGTCATTTTCGTCATTTGTATGCCGCCATAATCCACTATGGGCATAGTGCTCAGTGGCGGAGTTACAAGGTACAACCTACTATTATACTAACAAGATAGAGTACAAAAAATGCATAGATGTAGGTTGAATACTATACTGGGAATATAATGTAAAAAGAAAGAGTATGATGTACAGACAGATAGAAAAAAATCATGTACAAGGAAATAAGAACACTGTCGCATATGCATGTCACAAGAAAAAACGGACATGCAAAATTGCAGACGACAGCGGCTAGTGATAATGAATCGAGAAGAGATGGGTCTTGAGCTCTCAAACTGGCAAAACAACGTAGCAGAACGAAGAGATGTTGGAAGGGAATTCCACAATTTTGCGCACAAGTAGACAAAGAACGGTTATTAGTATAAGTCGAGATTTCGGAATATGAGCCAGGTATTTATCAGAGGAGCGAGAGAGAGAGTAGTTGGCCATTTCGTTCATGTGAGATGTACTCAGATTCCAGAGGCTTTGGTACATAAGAATAACAGTCTTATAGTGTATAAAGGATAAAATAACCAGTGGAGCCGTTGAAGATACCAGGTAATACTTTTACTAAAACTTTGTCCTTTGGAAAAAGGGGGTGTGCTTCAGGCCGGTTTCCTTTAGCTGTATATGTGTATGTTTGTCTCTCACTTCTTTTGTAATTTGTTACTTTATCTACAATGTTTTGAGATTTTTACAGACATGATTTTTTAATTGAATAAGCAATGATGAGCCATTTGCCAATTACATTTTTTCAAATACCTTATTAATGAGTACATAGTGTACTTCATTGTTTCGCGAAGAGCAGCGAAATTTCATTCATGTTAATTCATTATCTGCCAATTGGGACAAACTGCTTAGAAATTTCATTATTCACAATTTGTATTATTATTTACTCGAGTCAAACTCCCTTCTCTCCGTTAATTATATCTAAATCCTTGTGGTTGTACACTGCTACATTTCATTCTTCGTCACCGATCATTTGTTTCATTTTGTATTTTTATTTACATAATGAATTTTTATATTATATTAGCCCTGTTTTAACTAACGCATAAAATTGTAAGATGTCTTTAATGTTTTTGTAAACCACCTCGAGCACCATGCGTGGTTGAGGGGGTATATAAATTCTATAGTTACTTACTAAATGCTATGTAGACGGAAGTCTGAGACCATTTCTCTGTACTGACCGACACTATAGTTTTCCAGATGACAGCCTGGATCTCTAGTGATATGACTACATGACTGTCTACATTACTCTCTTGTGTGATGACTACATAATTTGCGTGATGACTACATGACTGTCTTGTATGAATACTACATGACTTTTGTGTGATCACTACCTGACGTAGGTGACTGGTGTGATGACTACATGACTCTCTTGTGTGATTACTACATGGTTTTTGTTTGATGACTACATGACTGTCTTGTGTGATTACTACATGACTGTCTTGTGTGATTACAACATGACTGTCTTGTGTGATTACTACATGACTTTTGTATGATGACTACATAACTGTCTTGTGTGACCCCTGTTTAGGCTGCTATAAGGATTATGTTAACTAAATCAAATAATAGCATAGCTTGCAACTCTGTCCATAAACTGACCAACACAAACTACAGCGTAATGCTCAAGTCGAATGTTATTTAATTATAATAATATTGTGCTTATATGATCATGATGTTTATGCGATTTACAACTTTGAATGTAGTCCCATCCTTACCTTCGTTTCGATATACCCTGTATATGCGGCCTACATAATGTGCTAGTACAGACGTTTATCAAAACTGACTAAAATTTTGGAACATTTTTATGACATAAAAATATCAACGTCCCAGTCACATACCTTTATATATTATACCCAGTCTCCCGTTTTGGGCCAGATCTAGGGTTCTCGCAGCGTGATTCCGCCTTCTGTTCTCAGCAGTAAAAATTGGCCGCTAATTAACTGCATACTTACAAAATACAACGTGACACTGTTGTCATACATTTGTATACTTCTGCCATGTCTCCTGCACTGTTAGTGCAGTCTAATGTTAATTTTGCGACGCATGTTTCCAGACCGACAATAACGTATTTTTTTCAACACCATGGTAATTGTTTAAGGGTTCTTGCCCTGTACATCAATTTCAGCATAGCAAGAGACTTGTTGAAGTATCCCTGTATTTACATATACATGTTATAGAAAGGTGTTAACTATCTTACAATCGTATTTACCGTACTTTCTTGGCTATACATTAAAGGAAGATTTTAATTCTTACCTTGTGCCTACAATTTGCCAGTCATATAAATCCTTTCGTTTACTTGTACAGTATTGAACATTATATAACCAAGAAAAAATGTTATGTTACAATGATCTATTTTTATAGTAATATTGTGGAAAAAACTTTCAGGTGAAGGTGAAATGTTATATTCAAGAATTTATTATATAATCAAATATACGATTCTATTTACAAATTGTCTTGTTATTCATTCACATCTCGTTTCTTTAGTTAACCCCTGCCCACACTATCATGTACTGTACACTATTTATTTATTACATATTATTTATAGGTACTATCCGACTATAGGCTATCCTAGAATATAACACTAAATGTAGTCTGTTGGCAACTAATAAAACTATAGGCCTAAAATTATATAACGCAATTTGATAATGAGTAAGATAAATGTATCTACACAACGTAAGAAGAGTATGAAATGGAGGAAATGAAATTTTATTAATTTATAGTGCCCCTTTGACGCATGGTTATCAAAGACACTACAAATTTACGCATCATATCATAATGACTGAAGATTGCACATAAAATTAGAAGTAATGATATTTTAGGTAATCGCAATGTTTTTATGAATGGTGATGAAGTTGAATTGGTTTTATTATATCCAGAATTCAAGACAGTAATAGATAGGACTATTGTTTATTAAGTAATATTTGAACTAAGGTGATCGAAATTTTTAAATAAAGATATAAAACTTGTCGAAAGTCTGAAGAATAAGGTTAGAGATGACTGTACGTTACATGATTTTAATGGTGTGGCCTATGTGGTTCTTTGAAAAGCTGGAGAGAATTGCACAGAAAAACCTATACCTCTGATGGGACTCGAACCCACGACCTCCAGTCAGCCGGTCTGGTACTCTACCAACTGAGCTATAGACTTTCTTCTGCACATTTCGGTATTTAACCACGTTTTGAGAACCACTGATATTTAAAATTCCCATGTCATGCCAGCGATATACACTGTTACGTCGTCACGTTGGCTAAACAATTGTCCATTGTGTACCTACATTACTTATAGTTATAGGGCTATGCTTCAAGCTTTGAATCGCTTATATTAACGGCGTCTAGTTCGGCTGGTCAGTTACTACTCGTCAGTGCCGCTAACAAAACAAGACCAAGCGTGCAGCAGCTCTTTTTTTTAGTCAAACTGAAAAGGCTGTCATTAAAACATTGTTTTGCGTTTTAGGAAGTTTAAATCTTGCCAGGCTAGGAGAATATAAAATGGGCTCACTTGGTGGTTCAGGAGGGCTGGTGGCAGTGTTTCCTTAAGGTCGCGTATGAAGATATTGCGAAAACTCGACGCTATAGAGTACTCAAGTCTGACGTCAGTTGTCATAACAACGTGTTCTAAACAATGAACCAATATGGCGTAAATGCATACGCAATGATTTAGCGTGTTCCTTAGCAGCGTTCAACGTTCTTTTAGTTTGCATAAAATATCATTTTACATAGAGTAAACGTTTAGGATTTATTCTTTTATACTTAGCGATATGGAGGAACATCTTGGTAGGGGAGCGTTTTTTGTAGGGGACGTTTAGTTAAGGGGACGTTTTGACTTGCTTCGTCAAAGTATGGGCTAAAGGAACGTGGTATCACGTACGGCCACCGTTGAAAAATGACTACCTAACTTGACGATAACACCTTCATGGTAATAGAAAGACTCTGTATGTCCCGATTTCAAGTGATTTTCGTCACGTTGAATAGATTTCTCGTTGGCGAAGAATTACAAGAGCCATCTTGACTATTGTTGAGAACACGTTGTTATGACAACGTGACGTCATCACTTGAGTACTCTATTATATTTGGTTATAATAGTAGGCCTACAAATTTACTTGACTTTAATGGATTTAAATGTTATACTCGTTTTGTTGAGAACCTATACACATTCTTTTGGTGAGTCCGACACAATAAATATATTCGATAAACCAAAACTCACGTCTGCTATTTGCTACTATCGCCCATGTGTGAACGTCGTAAGCTGGGATACTATAATAGCTCAGTTGGTGCTACCAATATTTATAAAACACACATGCACATTTTCAATGGCGACTACAAACTCTGTAATAACCACAATTATTAAACGAAGGTAAACTCAAGACACAAAAAAGAACAGGCTAATCACGTTACGACATAGTGCATTCGTCACCGTTTCTTATTTCGAAGATTAAACAGCAACTGCATAGAGTAGTTAAAATTTCAAGCTACCAGTCAATAGTAACCTGAAAATATACCCTTAATAATTCAAATTGTAATTACAGTATTATTACACAATACGTATGAGTACATTACACAGCATTTTTCAGATACTGACAAATTCAAAATTAAATAGTCATCTACTGTACCAGTAATGTTACATAGGTATAAATAACATTCATGCAAATGCAAACTGGTATAACAAAATACAATGCATGTTATCACTATTTTCAGTATTCCGAACTATATTTGTCATTGAAATGTATCAGTTAATGTATAAATTGATCTTAAAAATAGATATACATGACTTGGTAGAGCAACAGACCGGTTATCTGAAGGTCGTGGGCTCGGATCCCATCAGGGGTATAGGTTTTTCTCTGCATTTATCTCCAGCTCCTCAAAGAACCACATTAGCTGCCCCAATTGACATCACGTTAATGCAGAAAAACCGCAAAAATCAGTTCAAATCAATTTATAGTGTATGCTTATTACAGATATCTGCGCATATCCCTGCATGATATACGGACTTTAAATATATGGTTCTCAAAACGGTGTTAAATATCTAAATGCACAGGAAAAAGCTTGACCGTGAACCTCAGTTGGTAGAGCACCAGACCTGTTATCTGGAGGTCATTGGTTCGAGTTCCATCAGAGGTATGGGTTTTTATCTGTGCATTTCTCTCGAGCTATCCAAAGAACCACATTGGCTACCCAAATTGACATCGCGTTAATACAGAAAACAGCCAGTCAAGTTATAGTCCATCATGCTTGTTGCGGGTATCTGCGTATATTGCTGGCATGAGATACGGACTTTGAATGAATGAATCTTTATTAGGTACTCAGACCAACCAATACAATGCACACCAATTATAAGCAAGCAAAATAAACGAGTATCAAGAAACACAATAGACTTAAATATAAATGACGACAGGTAGCAAACACAATGACCGAAAAACATTTTAAGTAATGTGTATGATGTGTAAGAAACGAGGAATCAACATGATATACTATTATTAACTTCATAATAACCATAATCAAAATACAGCTT